>APFE030643595.1:0-11406 GCA_000404065.3 Pinus taeda
TTGCTTGGCTGCACCCTAGGCTCAATTTCTGCAATTTCTCCATGTTTTCATCAGGAATAGTTATGAACATGCATACTTAGATGATCTTGTTTACGCTGTTTCTTTCGCATATGAATGTCAGTTTAGGAATTCTTAACTGCTCCTAGATAACCATTCATTCACCTCTTTCCCTGTTAGTTAATGAAAGATTCTTGATTGCCTTTCATCACTGACTTTCATCCCATCTTTTAAGCAAATTGGTATTGTTTCATGTGTAGCTATCCCGCTCCACAATCCTCTTGTGACCAAGAAAACACAACAGCAAGCCTCAATCCATGACTCCATGCCCAATGGTTTGAAACTTATCACAATTCCCTTGCCTCTTTGCTTGGAATTATCTACCTCACATTCATCTTCCATCCAAACAAAAAATCAAAACCCCTGAACCCAATAACTAGCCTAAAATCATCATCAACAAAGCTAAATCATTAAGAGAGAGCCCTCTCTGATTGCAGGTGGGCTAGAACCTGCAATCCAAAGATTGGTTTGTGGTTACCTCGGTTGTATCCCTTCAGGAGCTTAGGGACAACCTGAGTGATAACATAATGGCGACTCCACTGGGGAACTCCTTAGATAATCTCACAAAACCAGTCTGAAGCTCCACAGAGGAAGAAACCAACCTTAAAAAAGTTCGGTCGACCTGTGTTCTTAGAAAATTCCCCAAAAAAAACAAGTTAGAAGCTGGCTCCCAAGAAGCATTCATGCTACACAAGATCAAATCCATATCCGAATCCCCCTGCTGTTTTTGAAAATCCCAACATAATCCCTAAAATCTGCAGAAAGCAAGAGCAGCAAGAAGATTTGACTTTTTCTGGTCCCGATACAGTCCAACCTAATAGCTTTTTAACCCCTGTTAAAGGTTTGTTTCGTTCAAGCCCTTCTTCCCCGTGTTCATCGTCCACTTCCCCAACCATTGTATCCACACCTCCATTCACTGCAAATACTACCATTACCACTCCTAGTATCCCAGTCACTCCAGTTGTTCCACTTATCCCTGTTGTTCCACTTATCCCTGTTAACATGGCTAATAGATATGCGCCCTTACAGCTGCCGGCTAATCCCGGGGCTATGCCTAAGGATTATCAGACAAAAATTACCTATTTTGATGGCACAAATTCCTGCACAGCCCTACAACATACAAAGCAAATGTAGGATTACTTTGAGAGTTATGAGATTGATGATGACAGCGTAAGAATGAATATTTTTGTCCAAAGTTTGACAGATGATGTCAGAACCTGATTTAGAGCACTTACACCCAATTCCATATTAAATACAGAAGCCTTATACCAAACATTTATTAACAGATGGGAGAAAAAGAAAGACCCCCTACACATATTATCCAAGTATGATACTATCAAAAGAGGACCTCAGGAAATGGTTTTGGACTACTGTGAAAGGTTTAATAACGTTTACAATGCAATACCACAAAATTTGAGACCTCCACCTGATCTTGCTTTGTACAAATTCCCTGATGGTTTTGATGCTGAAATGGCATATCAGTTAAGGGAAAGAGCCCCTCAAAGCCTTGCAGAGATGCAAGATGTTGCTGTCAGTGTGGAGGCAAACCTAATTTCCAAAATAAACAGAGCTAGAACCGAGAGAAGAACCACTTTCAAGGAAGAACCCTCAACCTTAGATAAAAAACTAGATGCTATCATCAGCGGCATGCATAGGCTAGGAGACAGAGTAGAGAGCGTTGAGAGAAAATCATCATGGGAAGGACAATAGTCCAACACCATAAGGAACCCAAACTTCAGGAAAAATCAGACCACAAACACTGGAAGGGCTAGTCCCGACCATGATATTAGGCCTCCTTTCCAAGAAAACTATGTGGAGGCATCCACATCCAGTGAGCCCACAGATGAGACTCACATGAACCTGATTGATTCGAAAAATGAACAACAAATCTTTCTCACTGAAGAGGACTGAAACTACCCTAATGTAAAACAATTTCAGACCAAGTCGGGAGAGTCTTTTGATTTCAAACAAGGTTATGATTCTGCTGTGTATGAAGTGCACAAAAAATATAAGTTAAGAACAAGGACCATTGATGTCCCTGCATCTAGCAGAACAAAGGATAGCAAACAACCCAACAAAATAAAAAACAATGTTGTCATAACAGAACCAGCTGATATTTTTGTCCCAAACTCGCATCAGGTAACTGTGGAAGATATAACAGACGCACAACCTCCTATTGATCAACCTCTGTCTTCCTCTCCCTCAAAAGAAAGTCTGAACGACACTCCGAAAAATATTCCTAAAACAGAAATACCACAAACTGTCATTCATCATAACGCTAACACTCAAAAAGAAAAAACAGAGAGTGTGCCCGAAAAAGAGAAATCTGCTACCACCAACATTAAGAATCCATTGGAGAAAGCATTCAACTTAGAAGCAGAAATTGGAAAACTCAAGATATCCATTCCCCTCTCAAAACTTTCCAAACATGATGTATATAGGCAACAAATCCAAAGGTAACTTCAACTACCAGAGGTCAGGGATGATGTAAATGTTTTAGATGATACCCCTGAGTTGCTGTTTGGTCCAGAAGTTAACGGAAAATCAACATATGGACCTGTTCCACCATTTTATGTCAGTCTGAACATACATGACAAAATCTTGCATAATGCTATGTTTGACTCAGGAGCCTCACATAACCTTATGCCCAAAGCTGTAATGGAAAAGCTGAACCTTGATGTCACAAGACCCTACAAAGATTTATACTCCTTTGACTCAAATCAAGTCAAGTGTTTAGGCTTAATCAAGGACCTTTGTGTGTCTCTAGTCCAATTTCCCAACAAGACAATCCTAATGGACGTAGTAGTTGCTGACATTCCAATGAAGTATGGCATGCTCCTATCAAGATCATGGGGGGCGAAACTGCAAGGATCTCTTCAACTTGACCTCTCTTATGCCACTATATCTGCATTTGGGCAACCAAAGAGACTGTATAGGGAAACACTGATGAAGTATGTGGTAAGCAGTGAGGAAAAGCCCCAAAATTTTCCAATTTACTCAATCCATTCTGATATGGATTCTTTTATTTTATTTAATGATGACACCAATCCTCCAACTGATGATAAGCCTTCAGCCTTAGAGCAAGAAACATGCATCAGCGAGGAATTAGTTGCCAATTCCCATGAACTTATCACAATAGTCAAGGCAACTAGCAAACAAGAAGAACCTCCCGAAACAGAAATGATAAGTCTGCCCAATCCTCAGATAACTGAAACTCTTAATACAAACCTTAAGCAAGAAATCACATGGTATTTAGAGTTTGATGGTTCTGTCAATAAATTAGGAGCAGGGGCAGGAGTATGGATCTACAATACACATGACAATCACGCAGAAGGCCATGCTTATAGACTAAATTTCAGGTGTACAAACAACATGGCAGAGTATGAAGATCTCCTCTTAGGCCTAAAATTGCTCAAAATCCTAGGAGCTACAAAAGTGTCCATTCTAGGTGACTCCGACTTGATTATAAAACAAATGAAAGGTAACTTTGTTACTAATGACAGTAGAATGAGAGCTTACAAGACTGCTGCCACAGAAATACTCAATTCTTTCAATGAGTCCAAGCTGGCCAAAATTTCAAGAGACCATAACATTCATGCTCACAGTCTAGCAACTTTTTCTAGCACATGCAAGCTTCCCTTTGAACCAAATCACCGTTTCACTACTGAGATAAAACATAGACCCTCAGTCCCCAACAATGTTAAGGATTGGCAAGTGTTTCAAAATGATGCCCAAATTAACAATTTCCTTACTCTTGAGGGCGAATTTTCGAACACAAACATTGACATGGATGCCATCAACGATTCCCAACAGCTAACAGAAGAAAATCACCTGGCTGCAACAGCTGCAACAACTAAACAAATCCTTAACCCAAATGTTTTTGACAATGCAAACATAGAACAGTGAAAACAAATGTGTCTAGAAGAAACATCTAGAGCAGAGGATGAGTTTATTGATCTAAAGAGTAATTGTCTACCTGCTGGCCTTACTCCATTAGAAGACATGTTCGATGACAATGATGTGCCCAAAAAGCCAAAAATGGAGCCTCTAAATGCTGTTATAGAAGAACACAGCATAGGAACAGCAGAACAGCCCAAAATGATTAAGTTGTCCAAAAATCTGCCCCCTGATCAAAAACCAAAATACGTGGATTTGTTCAAAGAGTTCCAAGATGTATTTGCTTGGAGTTATGAGGACTTAAAGTCCTATGACACCTCAGTGATCCAGCATACCATTCCCTTAAAACCAAATCAAAAACCATTCAAACAGAAACTTAGAAGAATCAACCCCATGCTTCTTCCCCTCATTGAAAAAGAAATAAAGGGAATGCTTGAAGTAGGTATCATTGCACCCATCTGATTTTTTGAATGGGTATCTAACTTAGTTCCCACAAGGAAAAAATCAGGAGAGATCAGACTGTGTGTAGCCTTGAGAAATTTAAACCAGGTCTCTCTAAAAGACCACTACCCTTTGCCTAAAATGGACCATATCTTACAAAGAGTAGTGGGATCATCTAGAATTTCTTTACTAGATGGATTTTCAGGATTTAATCAGATACTTGTTCACACCAGATGACCAAGAACAATACAGCCTTTACCACACCGTGGGGAACATTTAAGTATGTTAAAATGCCTTTCGGGTTAAAAACGTTGGTGCTACCTTTCAAAGGGAAATGGATATTGCATTTGCCAAGGAGATACATGATTTCCTTGTTGTATACCTAGATGACCTAACCCCTTTCTCCAAATCTGACACAAGAGCACCTTAAACATCTAAGGCAAATCTTCATGAACATGCAGGAAATATGGCATTTCCTTGAAATCCTAAGAAGTCCCTGTTTGCCCTTGAGGAGGGCAAGCTCCTAGCCACATCATATCAAAAGATGGGATTAGAATTGACCCTGAGAGAATTCAAGCTATCCTCCAAATCCCATATCCAAGAAATATAAAAGAGCTACAAGCATTCTTGGGAAAGATCAATTTCCTAAGGAGATTTATCCCAAACCTAGCTGAGCTAATGAGGCTATTGAGCAATATGTTAAAAAAATATGCCAAGGTAAGATGGTCTCTTGAAACCAAGCAAGCTTTTGAGAGTATCAAAACTGCCTTGACTCAAATGCCTGTCCTCACTAGTCCGCAATTCGACAAAGATTTTATCATTTTTTCTTTTGCATCCGAGCACACCATAGCCGCTGTCCTTTTGCAAAACTATGATCAAGGTAATGAAAAGCCAATTGCTTTCTTCAACTGAGCTTTGAGAGATGCACCCTTGAAATATCAGATTATGGAAAAGCAGGCTTATGCCCTGGTTAAGGCCATCAAAGACTTTAGAGTTTACATCTTATATTCCCATGTGATTGCCTATGTCCCAAACTCTGTTGTAAAAGATATATTAACTCAAGAGGGACTAGAAGGAAAAAGAGGCAAGTGGATTGCCAGCATTCTTGAATACGACATTGAAATACAACCTACCAAGCTGATAAAAGGACAGGGTTTAGCCAAACTAATGTCCGAAACAAATTTCCAAGCCTTAGACATTAATCAACTGGACAATGAACCGGAGCTGGTGACTCCACGGATCAGTGAAACCTTTTTGCAATCCCCATGGTATGCTGATATTTGCTTTGTATTGTTAAACCTATGTGCTCCCCTAGGATTGTCCAGAACCAAGAAAAGATTTTTAAGGATGAAATCATCAAAGTTTTGTGTCATAGATGGTGCTTTGTTATGGAAGAATCATGAAGGAATATTCCTTAATTGTTTGACTATGAATGAAACTAACAGCATCATGAAAGAATTCCATGCAGGGGACTGTGGAGGACACTTATATTGGAAGTCCACTGCTGACAAGATTTTAAGGGCTAGTTATTATTGGCCCTCTCTTTTTGTAGATGTCAAGAAGTTTGTTGTTTCATGTCACAAATGCCAAATCTTTGAAGGGAAAAGAAAATTACTGCCTCTGCCCCTTAAGCCCATTTCAACCGAAAAGCCTTTTCAATAATGGGGTCTCGACTTCATTGGAGAAATTCATCCCTCTTCCTCAGGCCAACACAAGTGGATTCTAACAGCCACTGATTATTTCACTAAGTGGATTGAAGCCATCCCATGTAGACAAGCCAATGACTCCACCATTATACAATTCCTTGAGAGCAATATCCTTTCCAGATTTGGTTGCCCTAAAAAGATTATCACTGACAACGCTGCTGCCTTCAAATCCAAAAAGATCATCAACTTCTGCCACAAATTCCACATTACCTTGTGCCAATCCACAGCCTACTACCCTCAAGGTAATGGCTTGGCCAAATCATCCAACAAAAGCCTCATCAACATCATAAAGAAGCTGCTAGAGGAAAACAAAAAGAACTAGCATAGGAAGCTCACAAATGCTCTGTGGGCAGATAGACTTTCAACTAAGAAATCCATTGGGATGAGCCCTTATGAGCTAGTATATGGCATGGAGGCCAAATTTCCTTCATCTTTGGGCATTCCTACTATCAAACTGTTGCAGGAAATTCAAGCTGAACCAAATGACATGCAGAGAAGAGTAAATCAAACCATTCATCTTCAGCAAACCAGAGAACAAGTGTATGATAGAGCTCAAATTTTGCAAGAAAAACTCAAAAGGATGTTTGATAAGAAAGCTAAAGCAGAGGATTTCTGGGTTGGCAACAAAGTTCTAAGATGGGATTCACGAAGAGAGGACAAGGGCAAGCATTCAAAATTCGATTTTCTGTGGAAAGTGCCATACATTATTAGCGTTGTGCAAGGCAACAACACGTATTTTCTCAAATCTCTAGATGGCAGCACAGCTGAGGAAGGTCCTGTTAATGGACGAATGCTAAAACATTACCATGATCCCTTTGATTAAGAAAGAACAGACGGTGTTATTCTCTGTACATAAATGTTTGTATATATCAGCATTTTATTTGATTTTTGGTAACATGCTAAATTCTAAAGCACGCAGAAGAAAGCAGGCGGTGCTTCATAATTCACCAGCTAATCAGTTGAGGGAAAGTGTTGTGTGCAGTCCAAATTTCAAATTTATCTAATCAGTCAACACTAAGAAGTTCTCAAAAACACAGCAACAACAGAAGATCAAGGCAGTCTGACCTGCTATTCTTGGCTTCTCACAAGGAGAAGCCATCCCCAAGTGGAGCCACTGTTAGCCTCCTGCTACAGCAGGTTACTCATATTTCATGATGGACATTTTTACAGGCCAAATTTGTCATACTTTGCATGCTGCAATGCTCGATATTCACTAGCAGTCACCAAAAAAAGAGGCCATGAGAGAATGCTACTCAAAAGTTCATCTACTGCATTCCAATTTTGAAGAGTTATTTCATTTTTGTACGAATTTTCAGCTAAAGGGAGGTCCAAACAGCTTAATCTTGGTCTCCCTAGGTTTCAATTTCCTGTTTTAGAATATAGAGAATGAATAATCTGTCCAAACAGCCTAATCTTAGCAGATTCTTAGATAGGTAGAAAACCAAAGGAGCCCAACTACTTAATCTGGGTCCTTGGAAGAAATAAGTGTAGATGTAGATAGGAAGACATCAAAAGAAAAAGTTGAAAAGATGGGTCTGCAAGTCCAAGTCCACCCAAACCAAAAATAAGAAAAAATGTTAGGTAAGTAGGCTAGGTAGGTAATTTTGAGGTTGCAGAATGTTGATTTGTGATTAATTCCACATTTTCAAGTGTTACACTCATACAGATCACAATCAGCAGGCAGTTCCCATTTGAAGGACTTCAAGCGAGGCATGACTAACTTCCCCTTCTTCCTCCTCCCTAAATCACTTACTAACTTCCCCTAAAGAGGTCAAGATCTGCTTGATACCTCTTAGCTTCATCATTTTCCTTATCATTAGCCTTGGTAAAGGTCTGCTTTACTCAAGGAGGGTCCATACTTCTCTACAAAGTTCTATCTCCCCTTCAAAGCCTAAGATCTCTGGAACTTAGCGCTCTTCTTGTCATTTTCATATTAACTACTGACATTATTATTTAACTCCCTATCTATTTTCCCTTCCCCTTATTAAACTATGTTAATAGCTCCCCTATGTAAATATCCCCTCCCCCTCGTTGAAATATAACCATAAACATCCCTTGGGAATTACTAGGTTATCTGGACCTGAGTAAGAGCCCCCATCTCTGCATAAATTTCCCCCCAAGGTGTTTGGACTCCTTCCAAAACACAAAAAACCCCCCTTCCAAATGTAAAAAACCTTCCCCGCGCATTGTATTTTGGAATTTATTAATTTTGGTTAATAAATCACCAAACGCTGAAACCCATTACACCATTTTCCTAAAGTCTAAACCCACCCGCGCCGTGAAATATTAAAGGTTTATCGCACGCGCTCTTTGACTAAACCCCGCGCACTTTCTCCGCCTGTCCACCGTCGGATCTCCTCCCCTAGATCCGACGGCCCTCGTTCATATCAGGCGCCCTCTTGTGTGGGCACGTTAGCACCCGATGTCCGACGGTTTTACCGTCGTACATCGGGACAGCTGGCGGCTTCCCATTGCATCAGGCCGCCCCTGACAGAAACCGCTTCCGTATCAAAAGCGGTCTGATGCCCTGCCAAAACCGCCCTTCCCTCATGTAACAGGATTGCCGCGTCATCCCGCAACGTCGGCTCCACCTCACCCCTTCCTGCCTGTGCCTGGCCCACGTCACTTGCCAACGTGTCCCGCCATGTCGTCACCCTGTCGTACTACCACGTCACCCTGCTGACGCCAGCATGCTGACGTCACATCCGTACCAGAGGACCCCACTGCTGACATCATGCTGGCGTCATCCACCGTACAGCTGACGTCAGCAGCCAAAAAGACGGAAAAACGCGCAAGCGCGAAAGTCAAGATTCGGAGCTCCGGAATCGCGCATCGCTATGGGAAATGAGCCATATTGGAGAATCTTTAGGGAATCTTTTGATTCCTCGGCCCTTTTTGGATCGAAAATGGAAGAAAAGGCCCGATTTTGCCAATTTAAACGTATCTGAAGACAGAGAGAGACCCAGTTCAGAGGTTAAAGTGTATCAGAGCAGTTGTGAAGATAAAAAGCATGTCAAAGAGTATCAGAGTAGCGGCAAAGTGTATCAGAGGAGATTTTCTCAGGGCTTGAGGCAAATCCAACATTAAAAGGAAAGCCCTGAAAGTCAAGAAGCAGTTGAGGATGCATTGAAAGCTCACCAGCACAAATGACTGCACATTAAATTCAAAGGAGGTCAGTGGACCAGAACTCAATGCATAGTTATGACAAAACCACTGCACCAAGCCACAGAGGACATCACATTAACTCAATTTTGATGCAGCTGCCACTAGCACAGCCCAAAGAAGATTTACTTACAATTAATTCCAGCATAAGTTAGGTTTAGAAAGATTTTTCCTACAGACCTGTTAGGTCGGTTGTAATAAATAACTTTAGATATTTTTCTTATATATACCACCCTGAAAAATGGAGTAGGGGTTGGTTGGTTGTTTGATCTTTGTTAGTTCGATATTTTGCTCGAGTAGAGATTTGCATTGTAAATGTGATATTTTCTATAATCAAAGACTGTTGAAAGCATGAATTCTAAAACTGTCTGCTGTGTTTAACTGGTCGAGGAGTGACTATGGAATTCTTGTGCTTCGACATGGTTCAATAAGTGTTTCTTTAACTCTGTTTAGTTTTTATGTTTGTGTTATCATCAATCCACCATCTAAATTGCAGAAAAGAAGAATAGTTTAGGATTTGCTTGGCTGCACCCTAGGCTCAATTTCTGCAATTTCTCCATGTTTTCATCAGGAATAGTTATGAACATGCATACTTAAATGATGTTGTTTACGTTGTTTCTTTCACATATGAATGTCAGTTTAGGAATTCTTAACTGCTCCTAGATAACCCTTCATTCACCTCTTTCCCTGTTAGTTAATGAAAGATTCTTGATTGCCTTTCATCACTAACTTTCATCCCATCTTTTTAGCAAATTGGTATTGTTTCATGTGTAGCTATCCCACTCCATAATCCTCTTGTGACCAAGAAAACGCAACAGCAAGCCTTAATCCATGACTCCATGCCCAATGGTTTGAAACTTATCACAATTTCCCTTGCCTCTCTGTTTGGAATTATCTGCCTCATATTCATCTTCCATCCAAACAAAAAATCAAAACCCCTAAACCCAATAACTAGCCTAAAATCATTATCAACAAAGCTAAATCATTAAGAGAGAGCCCTCTTTGATTTCAGGTTGGCTAGAACCTGCAATCCAAAGATTGGTTTGTGGTTACCTCGGCCGTATCCCTTTAGGAGCTTAGGGACAACCTGAGTGATAACACCGTGGATCCATGGATAGTACACCTTCCAACAGTGGTTCTTGCAAATACCGCAGTGATCATATAGATTGAAGTCCATTAGGGGACATTTGAGGTCTAAAATGGACCTCCTAAGAAAAATGTACAACCAAAATAAACTTTATAAGAACCAATATGATTCAAGATGATGATGTCAGCCATGGGGGATGATTCACCATTTTTGGAGTAAAAAAAGTAAAAATATTAAAAAATAATAAAACTACTTTTTCAACTCGTATTTTTAACTTATCTCCCTAAGTTTTTACTCAAATTTTGAGCGAGAGTACTCGTTGGATGGAAATGTTAATTCCTAATCCAAGGAGTACCCATGTTGCATACTTTCGATGGACCCTACTACACGAAAAATGAGAAATAAATGAAAAAACACGTTTGCAATCATGTTTTTCATGTATTTCTCATTTTTCATGTAGCAGGGTCCATTGAAAGTATGAAATATGGGGAATGCTTGGATAAGGAATCAAATTCTTCATCCAACAAGTATTTCCTCTCGAAATTTGAGTAAACCCATAGAGAGATAAGTTGAAAATACGAGCTGAAAAAATAGTTTTTTCCTTTTTTCTCTCTAAAATTTGATGCTGTAATATAATTTAATCTTATTATTTCCACTATTATTTTATAATTTCCTTAGGAGGCCCATTTTAGACCTCAAGAATCCCCTAATTCTTTGGTTCCGAACTCAAACTTCAATATCTCCTTAGCTTCAACATCGACATCTTTCAAGCTTTTGAATCAGTTACCAGAGAACCCACAGTATGAACATTTTTATGCCAACGTTTCAAATCCCAACTGGGATCCATCATCAGGACTTATGAATGATGATAAAGAGAGCTGCTTAGAAGGAAATAAATAATAATGGGGATAAAAAAAATTTAGGATCAGCAGAATGTCGGCTTGAATGTTTTAATTTTAATTAATTTAATTAATTATTCATTCAATTATTTATTTATTTTATTGTTGAGTTTTTTATATATTAATTAATTTTTATTTTAACAGGTGAGTGAATATA
>APFE030643595.1:15277-30208 GCA_000404065.3 Pinus taeda
TACTTATATTTTTATTTGTTTACACCCTCGCATGTATATAAGGTGACTTATGGAGTAAATATAAAAAATGCTTTATTTATTTACCATACCTCTCATTTATTTATATTTTTAATAATTTACCATACCTCTTTTATAAATATGGTATTTGGGCCTTTGGCCCATAGGATTCACTTAAATAAAACCTATTCTTGAAAATGGGCGAATGGAAGGTTGTAACTCCTAATTTCAAGGGCTAAATTTACCTTTTTTACCCTCTCCCTTAAAATAAGATGGGCTATTTGAGGTGATTTGTAAAAATGTACTATGATACAAAATATTCGCCCACTAAAAATTTAAAACCCCTTAATTTCGCCAAAGGGCAAACATTTTCCCCTAAAATTTTCTATGGATATGAGACCTCTTGCATGACCAGCTTGTCCGCGACATACCTTGGTAGAACATGCAAAGGTTTCTCTCCGCCAAACACTTTGATGATGGTGCCACCGAGTGAGGCATACCAATCTACAATGTTAAGTATCGCCTCCATCACTTATAGGGACATGCAAAGTGGATCCCGCTCAAAGATCAGCTTCTTTTCCATTACTCCTCGGTAGCTGCAGTCAGTGTCCATGTCTAGCTCATGCCAAGAAACTGTTGCTGGGCATAGATTGCATCCAGTAAGTATACGAACATGTAGAATCTTGCTTGCTCATCCTTGGGAAGATTCTGGGCATTGGTCACATGGACTTTTAGCTAATGAGCCAACAAGTCCAACCAGTTGAATGGCTTTCCATCACTCACCAACTGGTCCAATACAACTACCCAACCTTCAAGAAAGGTCTTGGTTCTCTCTTGACAGTATACTTGGCATGAAAAGATGATCAAGAAATAGTAGGCCTTCTTAAGTGACTTGGTATTATAAATATGATTGGGTGTTTTTATGAAATTTGATGACTCTTTCACCCAATTCTTGACTATATGTATTGTGTTCAACTAGTTGTAGGTGGGATAGAAAAGTGTGTCCATATGCTTCCCTGGCTAAGGTAAGTGATACATCTGATGAAAGTTATCCTCCATGAAAATGGCAAGCTCTATCCCACTGGAACTACTGAATGTCATAGTCTCTATATCTGTGTGTGAGATAATCTAGCTGATAATTTCCACACATGGGAAAATAGGGTACCTGCATGCAACCTTGTAGAAACTTGACTGCTGGATATTGATATAGACCTTCTGGTTCTCTAAGTCCTCCTTGAAGTCCTCTGCAAAGATATCCTTGATCTGCTGCCATGTCAACTTCATGCCCTTATCAATAAATAGCTAAGTGTCTGCATAAACTAGAAATTTAGTTGACACCTACTCAACTGCTTCCCCAGTACTACTCGTGACAGTTTCCTTCAATGCAGCTCTCTTGGAAGCCATGTTAACTGGGACTACTAGAGAGATGATCAACAACTGTTGTACCTGGACACTGAGAGGACACTCGTGGCATGCAAATGTTAGCTTAAAACCAAAATCACTTCAAGACAAGACCAAAGCAACAAACTGGGAAAATATTGGGAGGGATTACGCAATACTAGTTCACAGAGGTGACTGGCTTCCTATTGGAACTACAAATTGCAGTCCCAGCAGTCAGTGAGGGAGGCTTGTTGACTGGAACTACATAATGCATAGTTCAGTCTGAGCATAGGGTAGGAGAGACTGCACATTGCGTAGTATCAGTGGCCAAGATGGGGAGGCTATGATGCAGGAGCATCTAGCTAAGGGATATCATGGCTGGATTATTTGCCTTCGCAGACTAGAGAAGTTTTCAGTTAGTTTCTAAGTCTACTTTAAATTTTTAGTTAACATCATTTAGGATTTTATTTCAAGTTAAGGCTGTCCCAGCCCACTGTTTTATTTTCATTACTGTTCTTTTTTTTTAATCTCTATTGTTTTAGGTTAACTTTAGAGTTTAGACAAAGATGAACAGTTATCAAGGAATAACTAAAATGTAACTACTGACAGTTTTAAGTAACTATATAGTGAACTTATTAAAGGAAAAAAAATCAAAAACTGTAATGATCCATCATATTATGAAATAAACAGAAGTATACAATCATTTTGAAAGCAAGATAGAATCTGAGTCCATGTCCATTGCAACATAAAATTATTTTCTTCCTATATAAATAGTTAAATTGAGTTTGTTTCATAACAGTTGTCGAGAACAAGAAACTGAGTTCATTTCCTAACAGTACAAAGAACAAGTAATTGTTGACAGAGGCTAGTCGAATTCCATCAATTGACAGAGAGGGTTTTGCAGAAGAAACAAACACAGTCATAGCAAGAAAGAAACCAGCATCTACAGGTACCAAGAATCTAACTATTTCTTTCTTTTAAAAATCTATATATCTATATATATATATATATATATATATATAAAGGATCAAAATTTATAGTCCAAGTTATAAAGAAAGTTACAAACTAACTGCAAGACCGAACAGTGAGACAGTGGTCCAAAACCCCAAGACTATAATTTAACCAGAGACCCAATATAAGTTACAGGTTCATCATAGCCTGAAGGCATAATTATATAGTTCCAGAAGACAGCGAGGCCGAAGCCCTAATACCCTCAATTATAGACTCAATGGAAATGACAAGTAGCAAAACGCTCAAGACAGGCAAACAAGAGGAGTAATGTGCCACAACTCTACCCATTACAGTGTACAGGTATCAGGACTAGAGACCAGTGACCAGAGAGGCTCGACGTCCACCTGCAGTGACCAAAAAAATGCCATCAGCAACTAGGTAAAAAGACCCTAAATGAATTTAAAATCAGATACGAGGGTTAGCGAAGTATCTACTCACCAGAGGATCCGAGCTCGTGGAGGAAGAGAAGCCGTGGACCAAGTCATAGTCGCCAGAGCAACCTTGCTCACAAGGAGCAAAAACAATTAATACCAACAACAAAATGAAACAAAATTGTAAATCATAGACAAAGGTCTTACCTTTTTGAAATTGTCAAACAGGAGTTGAGAGCTAGGTCACCCCGTGACCATGGTCTGAAAAACCCAAGCCATACAACCACGAGACTAGAAAGCCAACGCACATTTGAGACCCACAGCTATAGGAGAAGATTTTATAACCAGGGTTTGCAGACAGCTACCGTCACGGAGCGCCATCAAACCCTCATAGATTGCAAACAGAACCAGGGACAGAGAACCCTCTCGACGGAGCAGTAGAGTGCCGAAGCAAGTGACCGAATGAGTGAGGTTAGGGTTTCGAGAGTAAGGTGTAGAGGCAGGAGAAGCAGAGCCCGAGGACAGGATAACTGTCCTCACCACATTAAAAGCCAGTACCATATCGTTAAACACATCATCAACGCAATCAACCACCAAAAATATCAACCATAATAATATATTAATTATTGACCGTAAGACATCAGGGCTGGTCACATCAATTTTGGTATCAGAGCAGGTTAAGGTTAATTTTTTTTTACTATAAATAGAAGTCAGAAGAAGGGGTCGTGGGAGAGCTATTCGAAGAGTAGTAGATGAAGGATTGAGAGAGGAGATTAGGATCCTGAGTGCCTGTTTGGCGGTAGTAGAAGCAGGAAGGAGAAGGGATTCGGAAGGAGGAGATGACAGTGAGGAAGAAGTTGTAGTTATGACAGATGGATCAGATGAGGAAGGACCTGAAATTAGATTATTAAGGTCAGTTTTATTGGCTAGCAGTAATCCAAAGCCTGAGATTTCAAACTATGATGGAAGTTTTTCCACCAAAGTATTGTTGGACTAGATTAGTGAGTTAGACAAGTACTTTGAATGTGAAGAGATCAACGAACATAGAAAAGTTAAATTTGCTGCCACCAAGTTGAAAGGACATGTGGCCTTATGGTGGGACAGTGTCCAAGTAGAGAGGATAAAATTAAATAAACAAACCATTAAAAATTGGACCAGAATGGTCACCAAAATGAAGGGTAATTTTTTGCCCAAAGATTATCAGATTGCTTTGTATCGACAGGTGCAGAATCTGAAGCAGAAGGGAATGACTATGAAAGAGTATACTGAAGAATTTTATTAGGTTAATCTGAGAGCAGGTTATGTGGAGGACACCCTAGAAAAAACAACAAGGTTTGTGAATGGCCTAAGGTTGGAGATGTTAGATGAGATAAGTATTCTTTCTCTAAAAACCATAGAGGAAGCATACTAGAGTGCCTTAAAGGCAGAAGAAAATATCGCAAGGAAGCAGAATGCTAGAAGAGGACATGGATCTAGTAGAGGGAAAGGACAATCCTTTGGCAGAGGAAGGACTGCCAACAACAGTGAAGAAGGCAGCAATTCAAAGACCTCAAGGACAACAAAAAAGGAAGGTAGCACTAGGGGAGGAAGGCCATACTATTGAGTGATAAAAGGTGTCTTTTTAACTCCTATTTATCCTACATTAATTATCAATCCATGTAAGATTTTCTATTTCAAGAGTGTACACGGTATGTGGTAACAATTTCTTGAAGAGTAATGTTTCTAAATTGCATTATAGTGCTTTCAAATACAAAAGTAAATAGATGCTTGAAATAAAACTTACTTGCAATTAAAAGAAACTCAATGCTCTGAAACTAAATCATTCACTCAGGAAATTAACAGCAATTATCAGTCAAGGATATAGTAGCAATAACTCCTTCCTCTTTTAACTGATGTAAATGAATCAAACATAAATAAGATCCTCAATCTGAGAACTCTGACAGTAATAGACAATGTCCTTTACAGTTGTTGATCTCACACTCCACACTAGATGACCGATTGGAAATGACAATGAATTAAATCAATAATGTTGTTGATAGAAATGGGATAACTATGCTAATTGTAACAATGTTGAAAGTCAAAACCAAATTCTTGCAGAAAGGAAATGAACAACAATGCTATTTAGTAGAAGTGAACAATAGAACTTCTGAAACTGTAATGAATAGCAAAGTTAGTTTACTGTAATGAACAAAAATGCTATGTAATTGAGATGAAAAACATAACAATATAGTTGAAAAAATGATGATCTTATTAAGACAAGAAGGAACAACAACACAATTTAGTTACAGCATATATAATGGAACAATTCATTAAATCTAGAAACAAGAAATAGTAAAGTAATGTGATTCCAATAAACAAAGATCAAACCAAACCATCACACAACAGATATCGTAAAGGAATGGTACAGAATAGCAAGTGGATCCACCAAGGCCAGGCCCTTAGCTGCCAGTGAAGCACCGCCAGACTACTTCAGTATAGAAGAAAGAATAGCAACCGGATTATGTATTAATCATATGCAAAAATGGTTACAACCAGTTGTACTCTATTTTAATCAACGAGAGTCAATGATCAAAGTAAAAATACAATAGTAAGTTCTGAATAATGATGATTAATTCATTCTTTACAAGCGTTTTCCCTTTTATAATGGCCAGGCAGATAAAACAGGAATAGTAGATAGACTAGTAACAACGATCCCTCAAGATCAAGAGATCTTCAGGGATCCACTCAATCTTCTAACTCTAGTTAACTCTTTGTCTTTTGCGCTGATGCTATGATCTTTTCCATTCTTATCCTTAACTGTGCACTCCAATATTGACCTACTATCTGGATACGACTTCCTGGTGAAGGAACAACAGTTACTCTGTTTTGTCTTTTCCTCCGGAATGGTAATTTTCCATTTCTTCTCTTTCCTGCATGAGAAAAGACAATAATTAACTAAATTGCAATAATCAATAACTCCCTAGTTTTTGCTAGAATTATCTGATATATTATCATCTTAGAATATAAAGGAGATATGATTAAGGAGAAAGATAAGGAAATAAATGTCAAATTCATACCTTTTCCATAGCTCAACACACTCCACTACTTACCCTTTTTCATGCCCTCATGAAAACCATGTAGTTTGTGTGCAAAGCAGTCAAAGAATAGGCTAGAGAGGGGATGTCATGAAGTGGTCTAAAACCATGATTTTTAGCTAGAACTTCAAAGATGGGCCCTTTCTTCCCTTCAGGCAATTCATATATGGCTTTATACCCTTATGCAGGATACCAAATAATAGGGCTTCGAAACCTACAACCTAGCCAATACCGGCCTTCCCTCAAGATGAGGTTACTATAGGTAACCAAGTGATCTGCGGCTAATTTAAAGTTTTTTTAGTTGAATGGCTCTTTGTATTGGATATTCCGATTGGAAGTCTTCCATCTAAATTTAGCTGCTGCCAAGGAATTGTCTTTGATAGAGAGGAAATATTCTATTCCTTGCTGGACAATTCCTTTGTGGATGGGTCCCAAGGTCTGGATTACTCCCTCCTTTTGCATTAGAATTTTATGTTTAGCTAGCAGTTGTAATGGGTTTTTTGGTTCACCCCTGACCCAAAGTTCTAACCCATTTTCTTGCCTCTGAAAAGTGTTATGGGCTTTGAGCAACTTCAACTGGTTAACAACAAATGAAATGAATGCTTGAAATTGTACATCACCCACAAAAGGATTGGGATTCTTCTCCATTTCTTCTTCCAATATAAAATTATGTAAATAAAACTCACATAGTAATCGTTGAACTTTCACTCCATGGTGTTTGTAGCAGTTTATAAAATCTTCAACAGTTTTTAATTCTATAGGTTTCCCTGCCCTAACAACCTTAATTTTTAACTGTAAATACCTCCCTAACAAAAATAAAGCATAGTTTTTGGCAGGGGACCTGCATGCTAAAACATCTGTATATAAGGAACAAAGAGTATCCATTTGACACATGACTGTTTTCAGTATGTTCTTTATCTCTTCAAATTTTTCTTCTGCCCTCCAATATTTATCGAAGGCTTCGTTTTCTGATGCATTGATGTCCCTCAATTGTTGCTGTAATTTTTGGTATCTTTGTTGAGGAACAGTTTCTTCCTCAAGCCTTTTTATGGTTAGCTAAGCCTGTGCTAGGTCCTCTTAGAGTTTTGTTATACCAGGATCGTTGTATATCAGAACATCTTTAGCTTGAAGATCTATCTAGGTACTTTTATTACAAGATTGAGTGTCTATAGTCTGTGTCCCTTTATCATGGAATGGAATGTGTGAGGTCTGCGCTGCATGCTGTTCCTAATCATTTTGAGTGAGTATGGGCTCAATTTGAGTCTCCGTGGCCCTTGTATCATGGAGTTCAGTTTGAGTAGCTGCATTCATTGTTTTTGGGGTTCTTCTTGAGATTTCCCCCCCTTTTTAATGCCCTTATCTTTTGTCTGAGTTGTTTCACTAAAGTTTGCAGCTTTTGTTGTTCCTTTCACAACTTCTTAATTTGGCTCTTCTTCTTCTTGAGAAGAATAGCTATTTCCCTAACTGTTTCTATTCTTACTGGACTCGGCAGCTCAATTGGATTTTTCTCTCCAAGAGTTGTGCCTTTTCCCTGACTAGTTTCTATTTCCTCTGTTTGGAACATATCTTCTATGTTCACATTATCCTGACTAGGTTCCTCTAGAGAGGTAACCCTAGTTTGGTCTGCCACTTCCTGAGTAGCTCCTGCTCCTGCTTCTACTTCACCATTTATTTCTTCAGATATACTATTGCTATGGGTAGAGTTTTCTTGTGATTTCTCTGCTTCAATATTAAGGTTGAGCGGACTTTGGGGCTGAATATATTCACTCATATTGGCCAAAATCTGGGCCAATTCATCCTCTTGTAATGGGTGTTGTGGTGGACTTGCGCTGGGGGTTAAGGGAAGTTCCGCTTCCTCCCTCTCTTCCTCACTAGTATGTTCTGTTTCTTCCTCCAATTCTGATTCTTGGTTGTCTCTTCCTTCCAGCTGTAAGGGTTGTTCATTTTCAGAGCTATGTAATTCTAAGGGTTGGCTACTGCTACCCTGGAGATTCTTAGATGTTCCCCTGCTTGTTCTTAATCTAGAAGGGTGTCTACGTTTTTGTGGTCTGCTTGCTGTGCTGGTGGTTCTTTTTCTTTTTGGGGCAGGTAAGGCTAATCCCCCGTCTATAGAAAACACCAATTCTTCCCAACTGGTCTATTGTTGAGCAAGGCTATAACTTACTATCAATCGAATTAAACAATGGTGGCTCACTACAGTATCTATATGGTGGGATTTTTTTATGCTTTGAGCAGCATCATGTAGCAAAAGATTTAAATATGCAGGAAAATTTACGGCACATTTCTGTTTTAGTACTGCTAGTAATTTGAGGTGGCGTGGTCTTACCACATCCTTTCTTTTGTCGCATGTAATGTAGCTTTGCACTACTCTAGCCAGTTCCGTCCATGGTTCTCCCAGAGATGAAGGTTGGATTCCTTTTCCTTTGACAATCAAGTTCTGTCCGTCATCCCGAAATGTAGCCATGGCATCTTGAAGTCTCAACTTTTTATTTGTCCATATGGTCTGACTGCTGGTAGTCCAGATACCTCAACAGTCACTATATCCATCACTGTTATTCGTCTTCCTCTTACTATGGAATGATCATCCTACAAATTCTGCAAAAAATTGATAGCCACAGTTTCATGGGGTTGCTGTAGTCGTGTGAAATATGTGATCCATTCAGCCCTTACTAAAATTTCTCGTGTAACATCGAAAACTACTAGTACCTGTGGCTCGCTGTGTATTGATCGTCCTCCCATTTCATCTAAGTTCTGCACAATATTGCTTTCACACAGCAATACACAGAGATAACAATGGACCAACAAACTGTGCATATTGGATAATACCCTTTTTTTTTAACATCAATACCGTTAAAACTTTCTATTAAGGGATCTGATGCAGTCTAGTACACCCAATAAAATATTGACACGTATGCAAGAGTATTTTGGAAGTCACCCGCGCCCCCCTAAAAAATGATAGGTCATCCTCAACCAGTTAAATGGAGAAGTGACGTATTGGACGACAATCATACCGTGTAAAAAGGGCAAGGTGTACATATTCATGACAAGATCAAAAAAAGTATCGAGTTGCTGAAATCGAGGCTTAAGATGAAAATCGTGAATAGATATGGAGATGCTATGGAGTGATGCGAGAAAGGGAAAAGAACAGTTGATGTAGGTAAAATGCTATGCGGTCATTATTTCACTTAAACCGTTATGATTTACTTTTTTAAATGATATTTCATGCATAAAAGGTTCAAAGGTAATTGGGAACATAATCTCTTTTGAAATAAAGATAAAGAAATAAGAAAAGGGTTTATAATTACTATTGATGTTGAAAAATATGACTCCAATACCATCAGCAGAGCTCTGTTTCCCACAGGGGTTTATAACTTTGACAAAGTTGCTTTTTCACCCTTTGGAACCATAATCCTCTATGTATGCCTAGGAAAGTGCCTTGTGATGTCAGAATGGAGGCCATTGTCCTGGCTTCGTAACCATATGAATCACAATGCCATTCACCGGGAAGGAGTGAAAGGTGGCCAGGTCGGCTCGTGATGACACCTCCTGTTCCAAGGACTTTTATTTTTCTGATGTGTCCATTAGATCATATCCCTAGTGTGGTGGCCATAGTGGGAATTCCACTTCACTGCTCCCTTATGACCATGGTAGGCTGGTTCTTGATGAGACCCCCTATCCTCCATCTGAAAAATCATAGAAATGTTAGTAATCATATACATATATTTTTTCTTTCTTTTTCTTTTCTTTTATATAGCACTTCCTATTTATATATAGAGGATGGCTCAACACTCCTTAAGAGTAGGGATGGTGGAAGAAGTCTGAGCATCTCAACAGAAGAAAATATGCCCTTATTCTTATTCAATAATAATAATCAAAGAGAATTATGAGAATTAGGGAAGAACCAACATGATAAAAATAATCAATCAATTTGAATTTTAGTGAAAATAAGGACAACAAAGTGATATGGATAGTTGTGTCCTTTCCTTTTTCTTATAAATACAAAGCAATCTCATTAAAGATGATAATTTTTCTTTGGTTTGCTTATTTCAGTAACCTATAATTTTTTTGTCCTTACATAAATTTGTATTCTTTCTTTCAAAGGATCATGAAGAGTAAAACATTATTCACAAAAACTCTCAAAAAAAGTATTGTTCTTCAAGAGGAACAGCAAAAAAATGCACTCAAAAAGTGTTGTTCCTTAGATGGAACAACTGTTGTTCCTTAAGAGGAACAACAAAAAGACAGTTGCACGCAAAACTATGGTTCCTTTAAGAGGAACGACAAAAAGAAAAATAATTGCACATGAAAATGATGTTCCTTAAGAGGAACAACAGTTGTTCCTTAACCGAAACAACAAGTAAAACAGACGCAAAATAAAGTGTTGATTCTTCAGCAGAACAACCTAAAAACACTCAAAATCGAAACTACTGTTCCTTAGAAGGAACGAGAGAAAGTAAAAAAAATAGCGAAACTGTTGTTCCTTTAAAAGGAACGGCAGTTGTTCCTTAAGAGGAACAACGCAAATGTAAGCAAGCGATATTGTTGTTTCTTAAATGGAACGGCTGTTGTTCCTTAAGAGGAACAACAAAATAGAAACATGCAAAAGTGTTGTTTCTTAAGAGGAACAACAAAAATAGAAACACGCAGAAGTGTTTCTCCTTAAGAGGAAAAACAAAAATAGAAACACGCAGAAGTGTTATTCCTTAAGAGGAACAACAAAAATAGAAACACGCAAAAGTGTTGTTCCTTAAGAGGAATGGATGTTGTTCCTTAAGAGGAACAATAGTTGTTCCTTAAGAGGAACAACAGTTGTTCCTTAAGAGGAACAACAGTTGTTCCTTAAGAGGAACAACAAAAATAAAGCATCAAATGGTTGTTCCTTAAGAGGAACGGTCGCTATTCCTTAGGAGGAACAACAAAAATATATCGACATGAAAAGATGTTGTTCCTTAAGAGGAATGGATGTTGTTCCTTAAGAGGAACATCAGTTGTTCCTTAAGAGGAACATCAGCTGTTCCTTAAGAGGAACAGCAAAAATATGAGCATGCAAGATTGTTGTTCCTTAAGAGGAACAACAGTTGTTCCTTAAGAGGAACACCATGAAAATTAAATAAAGAAACCTCTGTTGTTCCTTAAATGGAACGGTTGCTGTTCTTTAAAAGGAACAACAGTTGTTCCTTAAATGGAACAACACTAAAATCTATACAAAAAAATAGTTTATACAAGAAAAATTAAAGAGAAAAGATTATATACAAAATTCAAAAACAAAGGGATTGTTCAGTGAATTAATGTTGAGGAGGGGTTATCTTCTTCAGCAAGAATTTGCATAGTGGAATCTTCTCATAATTGCTAGTAAAAGGCTTCCCTGGTAAGCTGTTTGTGATAAAGTCGCACTTGATGACCATTCACTTTGAAAGAATGTCCAGATCCATCAATGGTTGTCAATGTAATGGTGCCATTGTCATGCACTTTCTGTATCTCATAAGGTCCAAGCCATCATGTCTGGAGTTTCCTGAGGAAATCTTGGAACATTGAATCATATAGGAGTGCCCAGTCTCCTTCGTTGAAGATTTTCTTTTTAATAAGGGTGTCATGCCATTTTGCTCTTCGTTGTTGAATTAATGCAGTGCGTTGAAGAGCTGAGACCCTGATTTCATCTAACTCATTGATTTGTTGTAATCTATTGATCTGGGCTTCATTTAAATTCAAACCCACCTCTTGCATTGTTGTTAATGTTTGAATTTTGAATTCTATTGGGAAGTTGGGTTCTTTTCCAAATACTAATTGATATGGTGAATACCCCGTGGTGTTTCTCCACATTGTGCGGTATGCCCACAAGGATTTCGGCAATCTTGAAGCCCAGTCACGTTTGTGTGATGCAACTGTTTTTGTAAGTATTGCCTCAATCACCTTATTAGTGCTTTCTACATCACCATTTTCCTATGGGTGGTATGGAGTTGCAATTTTGTGCAGAATGTGGTAATTTTTTAATGCTGCAGCAATCTTACTACCTACAAATTGTGGTCCTCCATCTGTAATTATGTCCCTCAGGAGGCCATGTCGCACAAATAATTGGAAAAAAAAATGTATTACTGAATCCTCTGTAGCTCTTGGCAGCGCCTCTGCTTCAACCCATTTAGTAACATACTCTATTGCAACTAGTATGTATGTTTTCTGATTTGATGATGGGTTAATAAGACCAATAAAATCGAGTGCACGTCGCTCAAATGGCTCGATTACTAACTACTGGTTCAAAGGCATCTCATCAGATTGTTTAGGGCATCCTGCCCTCTGGCAGCTATCACAGGCTTGAACAAACTTTTTAGCATCTTTAAAGATAGTGGGCCAGTAATAGCCTGTTTGTAAAACTTTGTGATCGGTCCTCGGTCAGCAAAATGTCTACCACACGGCCCATCGTGGCATGCTTTCAGAATGTAAAATACTTCATCTTCTTGGACGCATGTTCTGATGTGCATATCTTCCCATGTATGAAATAAGTAGCCCCCAATCCAAGAGAATCGGGTACTGCGCTGCACTATCTATTTTCATTCATTAGGCGTTAGATGCTTGGGTAATTTGCCTACTGCTAAGTAATTTGCAACGTTATCATACCATGGTGTTCTAACAGTAACAACAAACAAATGTTCATCCGAAAATTGATCTTCGACTGCTGCTGCATCCGCTGGCTTTGGTATTCGTGAGAGAAAATCAGCTACAGGATTATCTTTTCCAGGTCGATCCTTTATTGTGATATCAAATTCCTGTAAGAGAATCAACCATCTTGTCACTCTTCCATTTGTAACAGGTTTATTTGCTAAATATTTTATGGCAGAGTGATCTGTATATAAAACTACAAGATACCCAGTTATATAATGTCTAAATTTATTTACAACATATATTACAACTAAAAATTCTTTTTTCAGTCACGGTATAGTTTAATTCAGCAGGAGATAGATTTTTGCTAATATAATAAATTGCATATGGCTTTTTATCTTCTTCTTGCCGAAGAACTACTCCAATTGCTGTGTCTGAAGCATCAGATGAAATTTGGAATGACAAATCCCAATTTGGGCCTCTTAGCACTAGGGTTGTTGATACAAGATTTTTTAGATCCTCAAAAGCACGATCACACTTATCTGTCCAAATAAAATCAATATTCCTTGTTAGTGCATATAAAGGTGCAACAATATGAGAAAAATGTTTTATAAATCTTCTATAATAACCAGAAAATCCCAAAAAATTGTGTACCTCTATTTGTGTGGTAGAAGTAGGTATTAACAAAATTATCTGAATTTTAGTCGAATCTACTTGTATTCCAGCTGCTAAAATATAATGACCTAAGATGAGTCCCTTAGTCATCATCATATGAGACTTTTCATGGCTCAAACAAAGCCTGGAGGCATTGCATCTTTGTAGCACTTTTTGTTGGCATTATGATACATATGTTGCACTTGATGGCAACCCATTCATTTCAGATGATAAATTATAGTGCAAAAAAGTTCACGCACTTTCATGAAGATAAAAGTTTATTTCATGTAGAGAAAAGTTCATGCACTTTTATGCGGAGAAAAGTTTATTTCATGTAAAAAGTTCACGCACTTTTATGTGGAGAAAAGTTTATTTCATGTGGAGAAAAAGTCCACGCACTTTTATGGGAGAAAAGTTTATTTCATGTAGAAAAAAGAAGTTCACGCACTTTTATGTGGAGAAAAAGTTTATTTCATGTGGAGAAAATTTCACGCACCTTTATGTGGAGAAAAAGTTTATTTCATGTGGAGAAAAGTTCACGCACTTTCATGGTTGTTTCATGGTATTGGTCCGACAGTTTTTTGATCCTATGGTTTTGGTCCGTGGTATTGCATCCAAAAGTGTTGATCCCAAGTATTGGGTTCATGGTATTGTGTTATTATGGTTTTGGACCGTGGTATTGTGAAAGGCCTAAGACTATAAAAGAGGAATGAGATCATTTGGCAAAGCATCATCTGAATTATTGAATATCTGATAAAGTGCTAGATCTGGAATACTGTGATTGGGTTATGGTGCAGATCTGGATCTCACCGGTTGATGGAGAACAAGATCTAAGGATAGATCAGGATCAAATGGTTTGAAATGAACTATCTCTATATATTTGATTATGCTTATTCTAGATCTGTATACTGACACTTGGAATGATCTGATCTAGGTATAACTTAAGTTTGAAATTGCTACAAGTCATGTTTGAATATTTATAGATCTGTACACAGGTTAGCTTTGGTGTAAGCGCATATGTATGCAGGTTTGGTTCATTGTAGTAGCGTATACAATTTGAGCTATGATATTTGAAGTCACAGGTGGTTTTGTTTGTTGATGGGTTCTAATGATAGTTTAAAGGTGTCAGTATTCTGCATATCCTGTTTGGTTGGTTGTGTTTAGCTTCAGTATTGATGGATGAGAACTAATATTGGATCAGGATCATAATGACTCATATTTATGTGATCTGATGGACTAGATCTGGGTGCTAACACATATATTATCCTTGTATATGTATTGATCTGGTGTTTGGGTGATTCAGAAGATTGATTGGTTATGTGCTTCAATGATATTAATGGGTCCAATATGAAAATTGGATGAAACGTGGCCTTTCAGATTATGTGTTGTGCTTCAGGAGTATCCAGTCTGAAAATGTATGAAACGTGGTACATGGAGGAGAGAAGATTGTAGGCCGACGCTTACGTACTAGTATCTTAGCTAGTACAAGAACTATGGGGGTTGTAGCTCCCTTCCAGGAGAGATTGGAGACCGAGAGAGGGTTGTAGCTTTCTGCAGGTAGAAGCTTGCGTACTGGTATAAGACTGCACCAATACAGAAATATTGTAAAAGGATTTTCTTATTAAGAAGAAGATTAAGATGACTTGCAGCAGGTGGTTTTCTCCCACATTGGGTTCCCACCTTATATCATGGTGTTCATATGTGTGACTTATGTGTGATGATCTATTCTATTTTATTGCACCTGTTTACTGTTAATATGGTTGATAATGTTCTAATGCACTCATTAAGGATCAACTAACTGAATCATTAGAAGTTGTGGAAGTAGCATATATGAATCTGAATATGGAAAT
>APFE030643600.1:14939-39996 GCA_000404065.3 Pinus taeda
AAATTGTGTACAATCTAAGGTGATTTTTTATAAATTTGGTTCCCACCAAAATATGTCCATTTAAGTTGTTTAATCGTATAATTTTTTTTTCACAAGTCTCTTTTAAATTTGGATACAAGAGTAAATTATGGTTTAGAGTTTTGTTTATCTTACTTTTATAAGATAAATTTTCTACTTATTTTTTCAATTTTTAATGGATTGGTAAAAATGTGTGCTGGATGTATATTTTAGTATTTTAATTACATAACTTTTTTCATAGGTTACTTCCAAATTTTGACACAACAATAGATTATGGTTTAGGTTTTTTTAAGTTACTTTTACATACTAAAATTTCTGTTTAATTTCCATATTATTTTTTAAGGTATTGATAAAAATGTGTAGTCTGTTTTTCAAGGAAAGTAAATAGTATTAAAAATAGTATAACCACATTAAAAATGTTAATATAGTTGATATAGCCTAAGACTTCATTTCTATTTACCATTGATAAATATATAACAAATAAAATTATTGCAACACAAATATTATTATTAACTTTTATTTTACTTAACCTTCAAAAAGTGTTGAAGAGTTTCTATCCTTACAACCAATATATAAGGCAGTTTTTCTAAAATTAGGTATGTTTTGAAAATGCAAAGTAAATAGTATTAAAAATAGTATAACCACATTAAAAATGTTAATATAGTTGATATAGCCTAAGACTTCATTTCTATTTACCATTGATAAATATATAACAAATAAAATTATTGCAACACAAATATTATTATTAACTTTTATTTTACTTAACCTTCAAAAAGTGTTGAAGAGTTTCTATCCTTACAACCAATATATAAGGCAGTTTTTCTAAAATTAGGTATGTTTTGAAAATGCATAAAAAATTTGTGGGAGTTTGGACACCAAACTTTTAAAATTTATTAAAAATAAATTCAACCTAACAAAATCTCTAAGACACTACAACTGTTGATAAACATTCTTATAAACCATATGTTCAGCAGATTCCCTTGAGAATCAATCTACATTGTGAAAAAAGAAAAAAAAAACAACCAATCCTCATCCACTTGAAGTTGAAATAAAAAACCTTCCTCCCTTCCTCTAATAAACACAACTAATATTCTTTATAAACATAAATTTTAAAATTTTAACTATTAGTAATTTCTGGAAATTTCCACGATCATAGATTTTGAATAAACATAAAAATAAAATGCACAGGTTCATATATTATAATTAAATGTAATGGTGTGTAAATACAAACTAGGCAAATTGTTTAATTCATAATTTTACTAGAATATTACATACTACCCAAACATTTTTGAAATAATTCAAAAACATATTGATTGTGACATAAATACCAAACTATATGTGAACTATACAACTCAAATTTAAACAAGGGAGGCTGCGAGGTAAGACCCTACATTGAGTGTGGTAGAAAAGAATTGTTGATAACTGTAGAATTGATGGAACGCTCTGCCATCTACACTGGGTGTTAGAAGGGTTGGAAGGTACAGGGTACAAGCTACTTTAATGGTGGCGAACAATAGTAGCATGCAGAAAGTTCGTGTAGAAAAGAACTGTGTAAGGATCTGGTAAAGGGTAAGGATCTGGGTACCTACAATTCAAAAATGTCAAACTTCCAAGAAAATTGAAATCCAACAAAGAATAGCCACCAGAAAATGGCATTCTAGTAATAAAAATCAGAAAGGAAACTACATTGTGTTAATAAAAATCTATCTTCACAGAAAGACCCTTTTTCAAATTCTAGTGCTTTCAAATTTTTCTTTTACATTTGTAGTGTCTCTGAAAGGAGAGCACATTTGTTCAATTTAAGCTTTATGGTCTATCTTCCAACTAATTTTTCAGAAACCTACTAGCCTTTGTAGCTGTGTAATAACCACATACAATGCCTTGATTTTGTAGGAACGAGATTTGCAAAGGGCAGTATCTATTTGGGGGAGATTGAAGTTGCTCAAGTATCCACATTTGAAAATGTGTGGAGTTGCTATGATGGAGGGCAGTATGATTAGGGATCCACTTTCCATAAGCCTACTAACTTACTGGTAGGCTTTTTCAGCCTAGGCCATATTGTACACCCTAACTGTTTGCCTCTACAACGATGGGCTCTTGTGGCCAAGGAGACTAATGTTTTTGCAAAACTATCATCTTAGTAAAGATTCCAACAATGTATTGGAAGCTCCTACTGCTCCTTTGTTATTTTCACGAGACTGTGAAAGAACTTGTGAAATAGGACAACGTCTAGCTCTTGCTAAACCACTAAATTATTCTTTGGTTTGGATAAAAGGCCTCATGAAATACATTTGCAAGTCCTAGGAATTGCAAACAAAAATCTATATTCATTAAATAGACATTTGAGAGGGGGCTGGAAGGGCTGGAATGTACAGGGTACAAGCTGCCTTAATGGTGAACAATAGTAGCATAATATGACAATTGTGGATTTCCATAATTGAGTTTTAGCAGGAGTCCTCGCACCAATATTTCACAGAGCATCCCACATCAAAGGATTGGAAAGAGCACAATGATTTAGGAGAGAGTTTCAACTGCTACCTAGCACTAAAAAGAAAATAAAAGACATGATTATAGTCTTGTGTGACATTGGTATTCAATTGGTAACCCCTCCAAAGTCTGCTAACAAAGCCTAAGAATGGAGATAATACAAGTCACCAAAAAAAGTGTATTATGTCAAACTGAACTCTAATTCGTGAATGATTGCAAAAATTTCATGTAGAAAAGAACTATATAAGGATCCAGTAAAGGGTAAGCATCTGGGTACCTGGAATTCAAGAATGTCAAACTTCCAATAAAATTGAAATCCAACAAAGAATATCCACCAGAAAATGGCATTCTAATAATAAAAATCAGAAAGGAAAGTACATTGTGTTAATAAAAATCAATGTTCACAGAAAGACCCTTTTTCAAATTCTAGTGCTTTAAAATTTTGCTTTTACATCTGCAGTGTTTCCGAAAGGAGATCACATTTTTTCAATTTAAGCTTCATGGTCTATCTTCCGACCGATTTTTCATAAACATACTAGCCTTTGTAGCTATGCAATAACCACATACAATGCCTTGATTTTGTAGGCACGAGATTTGCAAAGGGTAGTATCTATTTGGGGGAGATTGAAGTTGCTCAAGTATCAACATTTGAAACGGTGTGGAGTTGCTATGATGGAGGGTAGTATGATCAGGGATCCACTTTCTATAAGCATACTAACTTACCGGCAGGCTTTGTCAGCCTAGGCCATATTGTACACTGTAACTGTTTGCCTCTGCAGCGATGGGTTCTCAAGGCCAAGGAGACTAATGTTTCTACAAAACTGTCATCTCAATATAAACTTTCCAACAATGCATTGGAAGCCCCTATTGCTCCTTTGTTATTGTTGCGAGACTGTGAAATGACTTGTGAAACAAGACAGCATCCAACTCTTGCTAAACCATTGAATTATACTTTGGTTTCGATAAAAGGCCTGATGAAATATATTTGCTAGTCCTAGCGAACGCAAACAAAAATCTAAATTCATTAAATAGACATTTGAGATGGGGCTTGAAGGGCTGGAAGGTACAGGGTAAAAGCTACCTTAATGGTGAACAATAGTATCATAATATGAAAATTGTGGATTTCCATAATTGAGTTTTAGCAGGAGTCCTCACACCAGTATTTCACAAATCATCCCACATGAGAGGATTGGAAAGAACACAATGATTGAGGAGAGAGATTCAGCTGCTACCTAGCACATAAAAGTAAATAAAACACATTATTATAGTCTTGTGTGACATTGGTATTCAACTGGTAACCCCTCCAAAGTCTGCTGACAAAGCCTGACAATGTAGATAATACAAGTCACCAAAAAAAGTATATTCTGTCAAACTGAACTCTAACTCATGGATGATTGCACAAACTTCGTGCAGAAAAGAACTGTGTAAGGATCTAATAAAGGGTAAGGATCTGGGTACCTACAATTCAAAAATGTCAAACTTCCAAGAAAATTGAAATCCAACAAAGAATAGCCACCAGAAAATGGCATTCTAGTAATAAAAATCAGAAAGGAAAGTACATTGTGTTAATAAAAATCTATCTTCACAGAAAGACCCTTTTTCAAATTCTAGTGCTTTCAAATTTTGCTTTTACATCTGCAGTGTTTCCGAAAGGAGAGCACATTTGTTCAATTTAAGCTTCATGGTCTATCTTCCAACTGATTTTTCATAAACCTACAAGCCTTTGTAGCTGTGTAATAACCACACACACTGCCTTGATTTTGTAGGCATGGGATTTGCAAAGGGCAATATCTATTTGGGGGAGATTGAAGTTGCTCAAGTATCCACATTTGAAAAGGTGTGGAGTTGCTATGATGGAGGGCAATATGATCAGGGACCAACTTTCTATAAGCCTACTAACTTGCTGGCAGGCTTTGTCAGCCTAGGCCATATTGTACACCCTAACTGTTTGCCTCTGCAGTGATGGGTTCTTGTGGCCAAGGAGACTAATGTTTTTGCAAAAATATCATCTCAGAATAAACATTCAAACAATGCATTGGAAGCCCCTACTGCTCCTTTGTTATTTTCGCGAGACTGTGAAAGGACTTGTGAAACAAGATAGTGTCTAGCTCTTGCTAAACCATTGAATTATACTTTGGTTTGGATAAAAGGCTTGATGGAATATATTTGCCAATCCTAACAATTGAAAACCAAAACCTAAATTCATTAAATAGACATTTGAGAGAGCTATCAACTGAATAAAGCAATAACGAGTTGAAACAATTATCACTAATAATTTAAGAAAATCACAATGTATTTACTATTAAGTTTTAACAAATATTATAATCACTAACCCTATTATGACTTCTACATCCTTGTCTACATATTTCCCAAACAAGATATCTATATGGTCCAACTCTTTTGCAGCTACTCTGCTGGCTGCTGTTCAATATACATACAGAATAAGCAAGGACGTGATAATCAAAATCCAAACCAACTGAATTGCACTATGTAACATCTAAAATGTACAACTAAAAAATAAACAGCTCAAATATCAAAATATATCATGCATGTGATAATCTAATATGAAAAATCATTTGTAAAGCTTAAGCCAAACCACTATGTAAGGACCCGGTAAAGGGTAAGGATCTATGTACCTACAATTCAAAAATGTCAAACTTCCAAGAAAATTGAAATGCATCAAAGAATAGCCACCAGAAAATGGCATTCTCTAGTTTCCTACTTGCATCAACGTTATATGCTCTATGAATGAAGACCATTGGTGGAACTATGTCCATAAGAGAACCTAACTCATGCTAGCACAAAATGAAGTTTAGCTTTCAAGGTTGTACAAAATAAGTTGCCTATGGGGGATGGAAGACCTATATACAGTTCATTGCAGAGAACTATCGACACATCAATGAAATTAGCTAATACAAATAATTTACTCCATTAGAATTATTTGTTATCCAAGCAAAGTATAAATCGAGCACTATTCTCTTAATAGCAATAAGTGTGAACTAGTTGTTGAGAAAGTGCCACTCCTGGATGCTAGGTTATATCAATGAACGGTTCCCACTTTAATCTACCTATAAATGCTCCAACATTGATATACATTGTAGCGTTGATATTGCATTGGCATTGCATCGTTTGGATAGTGCAAACAAAGTTGGTTGCAACCTTTTGGTAGAAGTAATACAAGCAACATTGAGTTGACTTTGCAAGGAGCATTGAGTTGGTATTATGAGCAAAATTGTTATTAAAATTGTAACCACTGTTGGTGAGAGAGGAAAACAATGTTACTATGAATGCACTTTTGAATTAAGGTCACTAGCACTGATTCTTTTGAAAGAGTAGCCTGAACATAACACGAAATAAGTATGAATCATCTAAAACTCTATACAGCTAACAATCACTTATAACGATGTTTCCAAGAAAGAACTACAACAAAATATAACATATTTTTGAGCTAGAATATGAACCTCAAGGTGTTGCTTCAACTCACGAGTCTCATTATAGCAATAAATGTGAACTAGATGCTGAGAAAGTGCCACTCCTACATGCTAGGTTATATCAATGAGATCAGATTTGAAGATTGCTTTCACCAGACCTTAGAGAATTGAATATACATAGTGCATTGTAGAGAACTATCCACACATCAATGAAATTAGCTAATGCACACAATTCACTCCATTAGAATTATTTGTTATCCAAGCAAAGTATAAATCAAGCATTGTTCTCTTAATAGCAATAAGTGTGAACTAGATGATGAGAAAATGCCACTCCTGGATGCTAGGTTATATCAATGAATGGTTCCAGGTTTAATTTACCTACAAATTTTCCAATATTGATATGCATTGCAACGTTGATATTGCATTGGCATTGCATCATTTTGATAGTGCAAACAAAGTTGGTTGCAACTTTTTGGTAGAAGTATTACAAGCAGTGTTGAGATGATTTTGCAAGGAGCATTGATGGAACGCTCTGCATCTGTACCAAGGGCTGAAAGGGCTAGAAGGTATAGGGTACAAAGTGGATTTCCATAATTGTGTTTTAGCAGGAGTCCTCGCACGAGTATTTCACAGAGAATCCCACATGAGAGGATTGGAAAGAGCACAATGATTGAGGAGAGTGTGTATACACTTAAGCAACTTCCAATAAGCTAACATCAGGATCTCGGAATATATCTACTTAAATTCAAGGACTATTCTCTAGATTTTTCCATATCAATGTTGTATTTTAGAGATTCAGCTGCTGCCTAGCACTAAAAAGCAAATAAAAGACATGATTAGTCTTGTGTGACAATACATGTGAACTAACTATTGCTTAGAGAGAGATACAGATAAATCCTTTTCTATGGAATAAAATATAGCGACAGGTTCGCCCAAAGGAATCAAGGAATTCATGTAATGGATTAAGGAATCAAGGAATCAATGATTTATTCCTGTCATTGATTCCTTGATTCACCATTAGCATTTTTTTCTTTCAAATATTGTACTACCTATTCATTTGCTTCATCAAACTGATTAGAGATGAAAACATATGCTTGATAAATGAGTTAAGAACACTAATATTTTACTCAAATTACATGAATGGTAAATTAAAAGTGACTTTTACCTCTCATTTTACCATTTCATTTGAAGTTGGTTTGTTGGAGCTCTGGAGGTGCTTCCCCCCCCGATTTTCACCAGCTGATTCCGGGAGATTCTGTGGACGATTCCTCATGTCGCTTGGACTAGATAGGAGCTAAACTTGTGCTCTTCAATTGCATTCTTTTCTTTTTGAATTCTGAGCCTGTTTCCTTGCTCTGCTGAGCCTTTGGGGTTTGAACAACTCGCCCTGGCACCATTGCACCCTTCCTTAATCAAAAGGTGTGATGCATACTAGCCTTCTCACTAACTAGTCAGTATGCATTGCTCCTAGTACACTTACTGGGGTGTGATGGGTGCAAGGAGGAAGGTTTTCACACAGTTTTCTCATAGATTTTTGCCTGTTTTTTACCAAAAGAAGATCCTGACTCTTCTCTTGTTTGTTTTTCAGAGATTCATCCGATAAAAATGGTTGTTAATTGGCGAGAACGTGAGCATGAAGAAGAGGGCACTATTGCTTTACATGATCCGGGCACAGTAGCTGCATTGCGGAACTGTGGCTTGTTGAAGTTTTTCTGTATCTCTAGCATGAGGCAACAAATCAACTTGTTGCAATATTTCCTCAATGAATGGGATCCTATCAACCAAGTGTTCCATATTAGGGGCAAATCGATCCCATTGACTGTCGTGGACATCTATTTTCTGACCGGTTTATCGAGGCATGGTGCCCCTCTCTCATTATCAGGCTCCACCTGTGGGGTGAGTCTGTGAGGGAGCATATTCACTGGCACTACAGAGAGGGATCTCAGCTGAGTGGGGATGGCAAGATCAATATCCGAGATGTCACTGACCGGCCCTTGCGGACAATTCTGTTCAATTTTGCTAGACTTGCTGGTAGTTCTGCTCTTCACATAGCTAACAGGTCTTACATGAAGTATGCTTTGGAATGCCTTGAACCGAAGGTGTTCAACTGGTGTGATGCAGTAATCTATATGATGAAAGAACAACTGACCAAGGTGAAAAGCAGAAGATCCAAGAACTTTGGCTATGTTTCTATTTTGACCACTTTTTCTTTGGAGAGAATCCCATTGATGCAGCCGCAATACATCTCACTTGGCCTACCTCCACCGACTGAATCACAGATGCAGAGATGGGTTGACCTCATGTCTCAGCATGCTAGCCAGCCTCATATTTCCTTTTCTGATACTTTCTTCAAGTGGTTCAATTGTCAGGAGATAGTTTATGCTAAGTTTCCATATGTTGGCATGGATTTCCGGGGTGACCCGAATTTGGTGTTGCCGGCCGGCGAGTAGTGGGGTGTTATGGGTAAGTCTTCTAACCATATCTTTGTTCATTGTTCTTTATAATGTTCTTATGTTTTCTTGACCAATATTAATCAAGAATCATGTGCTCATGCAAATATTGGACCAGTTCGACCGGAAGTATGCCGCAGAGACCCAACGGCTGCTCCAACAGGAGAGGCTATGGGGAGGGCCATCCTTCACGACCTTGACGTGGTCAAGAAGCTTTCAGCACTACAGGACTAGATCTCAGATGTGAGGACCGACGAGCAGCCTCTACGGTTGGAGCAACATACTACTGGAGTGCTGAGTCGATGGACTAGCCTTTGACGCATGATTTCACAGGCGGTGACTTGCTATCACCAGCATCATTAGACTAGGGTGCCCCCTAGCATTTTGAGTTTTGGGTCATTTGACCGATTTTGTCTTGGTTACAGAACATTATGTATAAACTATAAACAGTTATGTATATATTTTTTATTTTCAGAGCTTTATTTTGGTTAAGTTACATGATCCTACTGCATATATTGATGTGATGCTTCTTTTTATAAATGTCGCAAATGTCTATCTAACACATAATTTGCTAATGAGTCTGTCAATGTGTTTAAACTTCTAGAAATATGTTCATATTGAATGAAATTGAACAGTCTTTCCAAAATCCTAACTCTTAGGAACATGCGATAGATAGCTGGATTCTGTACGGAAAAGATGCCAGTGAGTTGTAGAATGACGAGTTGTGAGTCTAGCCTGACGACAAGTCGGCATATGCCATGTGTGATGGCATCAAAGAGGAGTTCTATCAATGCACTGTATTCAGTAATATTGTTCGTCAACTGACCAATACATACCCCTTTGAAACTTACTAACTCGCCGCTAGGATTGAAAATGGCCCATGCCGCAGAAGATAGGTTCTACGAACTACGACTTGCTCCGTCGGCATATCCAACAAATGATTCCAATAGGTTTGAAATTTGTAACAAATGAAAAAAGTGGATTACCTAACCAAAATAATTACTCTTGGCGAAAACAAAAATGTAACAAAAGCATGAGGATTACTACACGGAATTAAGCATAGTAACGCTTGAGGTACACGCTTAACTCATAGTCCATCAACTCGTAGGCTCCTTTTGCTAATACACACTTAAAAATATAGGGACCCATCCATAATGATTTAAATTTCCCTGCTCCCAACTTATCGGACTCTTGGTTGTAAAGTAAGACCAGGTCACCTTCTGAGAAGACGCGAGGTTTGACATTTTTGTCAAACGGTGCTTTGACTCGTTTCTTATGAGCTTCGTTAGCTGAAGCCGCATCATGATGGGTTTCATCCAATTGGATTAGTTCCAAGAAATGAGCCTCTTCTTCTAAGGTTCTAGGGAGAAGGTCGACTACGAGTTCGAGGGACGAGATTTCACATTGAACCGGTAAGATTGCTTCCAGATCATACACAAGTTGAAAAGGTGTAAACTTGGTTGCACTTCTCACCAATGTCTAGTATGCCCACAAGGCCGAGTACAGGATCAGGTGCCAACTCCGTTTGTGGACTCTGATCATCCTTTGCAACATGTGCTTCAGGACCTTGTTGATCGCCTCAACCTGCCCGTTAGTGTGCAGATAGTACAGAGTAGAGTTGTCGTGGGACAGTCCTAATTTGGAAGCCAACTCAACCATCATGTGATTGCGAAAATGAAATCCATGATCTATGACTATAGCCTGTGGAATTCCGAATCTAGAGACTACGTGATTAAAAAAGAAAAGGGCAGTCGTTTCGCCACTGTTGTTTAATGTAGGCATCGCCTCAGCCCATTTGGTAAAATAGTCTACTGCGACTATGATATACCCATGCCCCCCAGCTGAGGTGGGGTTACATGTCATGAAATCTATGCCCCATTTGGCGAATGGCCCAACAGCAACTACTGGTTGCAGCGGTGTGGGTGGTCTTTTGGATTTGCTATTGAAAATTTAGCAAGCATGGCAACTTCTAACTGCGGTTATGAAATCTTTGAACATTGTTGGCCAGAAGTATCCTGCTCGTAAAAAATTTTGCGCCGTAGCATAACTAGATTGATGCCCCCCACATGCACCTAAATGACAATCATTCAGGACTTTTTCGGCCTCCTCATGGGTCAGGCACCTCCACAGAACTGTATCGATACCGCGACGGTAAAGGGTATCACCGATGATCATGTAGTATTTCGCTTGGTATCGAATACGTCGTTGTTCGGAGCATGAGGTATTAGACCTATATGTTTGTGTCTGGAGATAGACGATTATATCTCCGTACCACGGATCGCTTGAAGATATAAAAAAAAAAATTTCATCCACGATTGCTTCTTCGGATGTTGCATCGTTTGACGACGATGGGAGATCACATAGTAACTCTGCGAATACCAAGGCTTTCTTTGATTTGGATTTTTTGAATTCCAAATCAAACTCTTGTAGAATTGCTATCCATTTTGAATATTTTCCCCCAGCAACTGTCGCAACGATATATAAGTCATGGGGTTGCAATATGATAAAATGGTAGTTTTTCTGAAGAGGACGTAGTGTCGAAATCTCTGTGTTGCTTGAACAGCTGCTAGGGCGAGCTTTTCAACATAGGAGTATTTCATTTCCGTATCATTTAAGTTTCGACTTAAATAATATATAGGATGCTCAATTCCATTATCTTCTTGAACTAAAACCATTGCTATGGCCATATCTGCTGCAGTCAGATACAAGTTAAAGTCTTTTTGATAATCAGGAGCATACATTAATGATGCTTGTATTAGAGATTGCTTTAAAGCATCAAATGAAGCTTGCGCGACCTGATCCCAAACGAAGGGTACTTATTTTTTCAATAGAAGAGTATAACCTTTAGCTAGTTCGACGTAATTTGGAATGAACCTCCTAAGGAAGTTTGCTTTCCCTTGGAGTTTATGAATCTAAAGCAAGTTTGAAGGTGGAGGCAAATCGATGATTGCCTGAACCTTACATGGGTCGAGACAAATCCCATCCTTTGAGACCATGAAGCCAGGTAAACGATCAGAACTGACACAAAACACACATTTGTGTGGATTGAGTCGTATCTTGTAGTGTTGGCAACGTAGAAAATCGCTCTAAAATGTTGCAAATGATTAGTCTGCTTTCGCGAATGAGCTGGAAGATCGTCGAGATATGGTTGAACGATGTTTTTGATGTCATGGAAACAATAGTTCATAGCTCCCTGAAAAGTTGCCCCTGCATTGTTCAAACCAAAGGGTAGCTTGCGTATGCGAATGTACCCCACGGACAAATAAAGGCAGTTTTTGACTGGTCCTATGGGTGGATATTTATTTGATTATACTCGGAAAATCCATCCATAAATGAGAAGATTTCGCATCCGGCGCATTCATCAATTATATGGTAAATAAAGGGTGTAGGGTAGTTGTCTTTCGGACAAGCTTGATTTACATCCCTGTAATCGATGCACACTCTAATCGTTCCTTGTTTCTTCATCAGAGGAACAATATTAGATACCCAATCAGTCAGAGGGGTAAATAAAACCAGCATGGAGCAGTTTTTCAACCTTCCCCTTGATGGCAACGACTTTCTTGGGGTGAACCCGCCGTAGCCGTTGTCGTACCAGTTTGACATCTAGATACATATTAATTTCATGTTCAACCATGCTCGAGTAAATACCTAGAATTTCATCATATGACCAAGCAAAGACATCTCTAAACTTGCGAAAGAGAGTGCTATCTATTTCCAGTTTTGAAGAAGAACAATATTTTCCAACATGAATATTCTCTACAACATCTGTTTAGGTTGAGATATTTATGGCAGTAGTCTCTTCAATATTGGATAGGTTTCTCTCAGAATCCACTGTATTTACAGTATTCTTCAGAAATTCAAATACTGAAGGATGGTGTAGGTTTCTGGAATTATCTTCTTTCCAGTTCAGAAGATGGGAACGATGGTGGTAATCTTCCCATGGTGCCTCATCAATCATCATCGATTGAATGATTCCTTCATCTGTAGAGTGTACTTGTGACCAAGGATCTGAAGGGGTACCATATTCCTTAGACCTATCTATCCAAACGCTTGATGAGCGTTGATACGGGTTTGCCTCCCATGCTGAAAACATTGATTTCTATAATATTTAAAGTGGGGTTAGAGGCAATACCTATAGATGATCCATTTTAACATCGTTTTCTGACATCCTTTGAACGGAAGATATCATATTGCAGGTTCCTATGTTAGCCACTTCCACCAAATTGGTTGGAAGCGGTAAGGTAAAAGTTCCCATTAATGTGGGGTCTTTTAGTAGGCCTACTCTGATATTCTGAAGTGCGTTAAGGTTTCCATGGATCATCAGAATGCTTCCCATAACTTGTGAACTATTGGGGAGAAAAGTTTGTTGGTTGATGATTGTAATTCCTCCTTGGAAAGGAAATGCAATTTTCCTAAACTAGGTCAACACAACGGCTACCATGTCATATATCCAGGGTCTTCCCAGTAGGATGTTGTAATCGAGGTTTTCGTCAATGACTTCAACATTGATTTCTATTGTTTTGCCCCCAAGTTTTACTTGCAAGTTACTTAATATCCCATACGGGGTGTATGTTCGTCCATCAAATGCTTTCAATGTCGTCGACGATCGCGACAAGGACGGAGACCCTAGAGTTTTCCAGCAACTCATTGACATGATACATGTCGATGCCCCCTCATCAATAACTGTTCTACGAACAGTTTTGTTGAGGGATTTCACTTGAATGAGGAAAGCTAGCTGTGCTGGTAACTGAGGGTCATATCTTTTGTGGTTAAAAGATACAAGATTGGAATCCGTTGGGTCAATCCTACCTATTGCTGATAATAAAGCCTGCTTTTGGGAGGGGCAATTTTGCAGTACCTCAAGAGTCGACATCGCAGAGGGTGATTCAGCTAAATCCTCCACTATATTATAGTTCTGTGCTGCTTGGGCACGAGGATTAAATGTCGATTTATGTACTACTCCCTTTGGCGGTTTTATTGTTAATTCAGGAATGATGAGTGGCACAACTTCAGTCGAAGTTGTTGTTGAACTACTAGGTTTATCATTATCCTTGTTGTTCAACATCTGTGGATTTTCGTAATCTTTACTCCTTGTCGATATCAGAGCATCATTCAGTTGCTTTGAAATTGACAACATTAGCACTTGGGATGGGGAAGCATTTTCGCTAGCAACTAGATTTGTTCCTGGGTTCGGAAATAGATTAGTCAATACAACCGATATTTTTGAACTTTTGAAGGATTTTCTAAATTCATCTTTATATGGACATTCTTTGGTCAAGTGATCCTCGTCACATATATGACATGGATTTTTTGGTTTCCTATCCCCTGAAGGGTTTGTAGAAGATTTTCTAGGAGATGAGTCCTCCTGGTTTTTCTTCTTCCCTTGTTTTTTCTTCTTGCCTCCAAGTTTCTTGGGTTCTTTGTCTTTGTATGTCGACACGGCATTTACTTCTGAGGCTAGAAGTTCCTCATTTTCATTTTGACTCGAAACTGTGTGGGCCTTTTTCAACATAGCCTTTATGGTTTTAGTGCTTGTCGTACCTATCACGCCATCACCGGCATGAGAGTCTTTGTTTTATTTAGGAGGCGGAGAAACATAAAATTCTGGTCTAGGAGCATCGGGGAATTTATCGTAGAGCGTGCCAGTCTGAGTATAAATCAATTCTAGATATTGTGCACGAGCAATAACTTGCTCTTTAGTGATGACTCCTCCCTTTGCCACATCTTCTGTAATAGAAGGTAAAAAAGACTTAATAAACCATTCAGCTAATAGCTGATTAGGAACATACGTTTTTACCATTCTATGATGACGTTTCCATTCATGAATATGATCAGATATGTGAGTGGTCGTCGTTTATTTGAAACTGGCAAGTAGATCAGATCCTATTTCATACCTTATAGGTAACTGAAAATGGGTTAAAACAGTTGTGGCTAGGGTACTGAATTTATCAAACGAAGCTGTAGGCAATTCGATATACCACTTTGCTGTCAGACCAGTTAGCATTTGTTGAAAGAGACGAAGCCTGATTGAATCATCGTTGAGAGTGTTGGATGAACACCATAGATGAAAGGTCATCACATGATTCGATGGTTCTTCACCCAGATTTCCATTAAATTTAGGAATATAAGACGAAAGTTTATGCGGAATCGCCAGCCACCAAGGGGCATAGGCAATTGGATCATTCGTTAGTCGATTTAGATCTGGTAACTCTAAAGTTGCCAAAAAAGGCAACTGTTGATTCAGGCTTGGTTGAGCATACCCAGGATAAGATGGAATCGCTTGAGCAGTTGGTCTTTGCACAGCAGCATAATTCATTTGATGTTGGTAACTTTGGTAAGGTTGATGGGCATAACCATTATGATATGGTTGATACGGCTGCCCATTACTTGCAAAGACTTGTTGCTCATATCCTTGGTAAGCTTGCTGGAATTGCGGTTCTTGGTATTGCACCAACCATGGTTGTGAAGTCATAGGCTATTGTCCAGTACTGACTGTTTGACCAAGATGGGGGTTGGCGTTCCCTGTTTGAACATGTGCCATCCCACTAGTTGGTGATTGCAGTTGTGTTGTAGGCACAAGAGATTGTTGCATTACAACCTGCGAAACTTGAGGTTGGCATACAATTGGTAATGCATGTACTTGCGATACTGCCACAATAGTCGGTATAGTGGGAATTTTTGTCATAGGTAAACTTTGTTGCATTGAGCATACAACTCTTGGTTGTTGAGGCAGGATTGGCACCCAAACGCTAGTTGTAATTCTAGCATAACCTAAATTTTGTTGTGAACTCACGCATGGTTGTCCTTCTGAAGAAGACAATGAAAGGGTATATGGCCCTCCATACGACGGTAATCTAGTACTCAAAGGAATGACTTGCCTTTGGCGACCGGTTTGCCCAAATTGACACTGTGAAGGATCAACTTGTCGACACTCAACGTAAGAGATTCTAGATACAATTCCGGACGAACAAACGGGAACAGTCCATACTATCGAAACAACCCATGGATGGACTCCATTCAGTTATTGAGAGCTGGTTGGGACAGACGGCACGCCGACGAACATTGTCGGAGTAGTAGAAGGAGCTTCTGCTGCTGCTTTGTCAGGTAACACAGTCCTTGATGTCAACAGTTGTTCAGAAATATTCAGCCTATCCAAAATATTCCTTAGCAATTCTTCAGGAATTTTTGATGGTGGGTGAATATCTTCTGATGAAGGACACAGGGCGATCCCAGCTCCAAATTGCGTTGGAGTGTTAGATGGAGGATCTTCCACAATCTCTTCTATGGCAATCACTCCAGGAGGAAGAGGCAAACCATTAGGTCTGTAAAATATTTCTGGTGCCGAAGAAGATATAAGTTCTGCAGCGGCAGACGGTTGGGGACTAACATCTTCCAAATCAGCTGTAGATGGAGCTGGTTTAGGAATAGAAGTGTTTACCATCACACTAGGATCGGTTGTAATGTCCTTTTGTTGCTGCGGGATTCCTCCTATAGAGGGAGGGATACCAGAAATGTTCGGAGTAACTGGAGTCTCTGAGGATGTCGGAGCACTGGCTCCAACCAACCTGGGGGACTTTGACTCGGTCAAACGAGTTCGCTTTGTTCGGAATGGTTTCGCTTCCAGAGTCAACGATGGTTGACTCGTAAGTCTCCGTGAACAACGAGGTTTTGATTGACTTTCTTCCATGATTGCGGATTACTTGATCAACTCAAAATGAAAGGGAAAAATATTTTTCGAATTAAATGAATTTTAGACACTTCGACACAACTTGTTTTTCAATTTTAAAGAGTTGTGAAAAAACAAAATATGACTTTAGTCGCCTTCGATTTTTAGTGAGCCTGAAGTGACAAGTGCTTAGAGGACCTTTTCTTTTAAGATGTATGAAAAGGAGAAAAATAGACTTCTCTGGAGATCTAGGCAGAGGGGATTACCAAACCAATCACAAAACTGCAGAATGCTTTTTACAGTATGGCAGTCAATCTTCCCGAATGTTGTGTTCAGTGCATCCCGATCGATAGGGTGGCAGACATGGCTTCCTAAGGATAAAGGATGCAGCCTATTATGGTCTCCCAATATATACACGACGGTACGTGGGAGAAAAAGTCTGTACTGGCACTTGCCATCTCAGAGTGGAGGAATCACCTAACCAACAATGAAAGCAACAGTTTCCAGGTTTTACGACGTCGGAATACGTCTCTAGTCTAGACCTCTAGATGTTGTGCGTTAGGTTCCAAAGCGTTCTTAGATTCATTAAATTTATTTTAAGTTGATCTTGCTTAAAAATTTTCCTTTCAGGTTCACTGGTGATGTGTATACAATTCCTAAAATGCAATCTAAGATGATGAACAAATGTTTAATCTTCTTTTGGTAATGAAAATCCTAGCTACTAAGGAAAGAAAGTTAAGAATCTTTCAACAAAGAGGACAGAGCACACGCTAAATGCACTTTCCTAAATCAAACCAAGCGTTTTAAATGAAAATGCACATGCATGTATTTTTTTCAGCCTTCTTAATGTATGAATGATGATAAGAAAGAAAAGTGCAAATCTGAATTATTTTCAAAGCGACAATAATCAACAAATTTCTTTTCAAAATTAAGTGAAGGTAAGAGAGACACTTTGCGATTTCGAAATGAAAATTTCTTTTCGACACTTTAAAAACTACTAATTCAAATCATCTGCAATAGTAACTGTATAATCAACTATCAAGAATAATGGGATTGTCTTCTATGACTGAAAATGACAGCTACGACACATTCAGATGAAGAAACGATAGTTCGACTATGCTACTTCTTTGCAAAAGAGAAATAAAAATGGCACACAATACATAAAAACACTTATAGTTCTTTGCACAATAGAGGTAGAATGATGTAAGAGAAGGGTGTTTTCACAGAGATACACTGACCACAGAAAGAAAAACTCATGAATAGGACAAAAAATGGTGAGGAAAAAACCAAAATTTGAAGGTAAAGTTAACCTTCCCTGACCATCGCACCTCACACACAGTGAATTCAGTATGCATCGCACCTACTGCAGTTGGGAAGTGCGATGCATACAGTCTGCCTTGAAGGCAGGGTGCGATGGTACCAGCGCAAGACATTAAACGAGTTTTTACTCACAATTTGCAATTCAGGTCAGGGATTTAGGCCGAGTAAGTGAGGTTCAGTATATGTAAATCACAGGGGTTGATCTAAGGAGGCTACTAGAGCCACCACTTAGGGAAATTAGACTGTTTGCAGATCTATTTTTTAATTCATAAACAAAACCCGGAGATAGTTTGAAGCAGCATTGATCTACTTTGCTTTTGTATGACAAATGTAGTTTGAAGGCTAGCTGGCTTGGCTTCAGGCTCCTTCTATAAGTTTATAAAAGAAACAAAGATAGGCTAACAAATAATCTAGTCGCTCCCCAACGGAGTCAGCGTTTTGTTACTGGGAATAGTGTCCACTCGGATGCTGCTATTCACACTAAGACTAGTAGCTAACTTAGAAACAAACAAGTAAAGTCTACTTTCGTTTTCCTTTATGAAAATAGATAAGAGTGGAACAAAGGAGACCAACCTTAGTATTGCGCTTGATTTCCTTGTTTGATTCCTCTCCTTCCTCATAGAGCTTTGCCACTTCTTCTTCATCTGCCTAGCTTCAAAGAGCACCTGTGGAATCACAACAACATAATACTATCGAAGAACAAATATCTATATTCATAAATAACACAGGACCATATATATGTTAACCATACAAATGCATATATAAGCAAACATACAAGAATATGGAGGAAAACTTGAATAGATTTATTAAGATCAAAAGTAGCAAGAGGATTACAACCATATGTTCTGACCCAGCATCATCCTCCAGCAAGAAATACCTTCTTCACCTCAAGTAAAGCTTAGAACACCCAACACTATGAAATTACACCAGAAAACCTTTTAGAATATTATATATTACGGAGCAATGGAACACATAAAATATTGCAGAAATATAAACACAGAAAACACACAAAACAAGAGAGACACAAATATACGTGGTTCACCCAGTTTGGGCTACGTCCACCCCGAACAGCCAGTCCTTCCTTTCTATTATTCAGCAAAATGAAGAGACACAACTTACAGCAAATCCGCTGTAATATCCTCTGTCTTCTCTCACAATCTCACCTCTCTGTTTCTCGCTCACACAGAATACACATCTTTCTCACAGCCTCAAATACAATGCCCTCATACAAAGAGAGGGGTTGCCTTTTAGGGCAAAAAACCCTAAACTAAACATAAGTTCTACCATCAGATAATCAACCTAATGAACGGCCCAGATTGACTAGAAATTACTATACTTTTACAAGGCAATTTTACAACTATTTTTAGCTTCGTGGGTACTGCCCCCGAAACCCCCCGCCGGGGGGACTCCCAAAGGTCGCAGCCGCCCCCCCTGGACCCCCCCTGCAGCAAATATTTTACAGGCGGCGTTGCCGCCCCCATTTTGAACTTGGGTCCAATGAGGCGATACTTTTGAATATAGAAGATAATCAGGCTCCACACCCAACAAAACCAACAACGCTTCTCTACAAGATACATAATTCCAATCTTTGTATCTCTATGATGAGGGATCCATATATAGATGATTGTAGGGGTGATTCATCTTCTGGGGTATTGACTAGTGTCCTCTCTCTGATAGTTCCTGATTCCACTTGGAGAATGATGATCTCTTACTCATCCCTGGTCGAAAACAAAGAGGCAAGTGTCAGAGGGGAAGTTTCTAGAAGATTCCATGATCTTCCACCTCGCATTTTATCCCTGCCATTTGTCCATTCCCAACCATCGCACCCTATAGAGGGGCCATACAGTATGCATCACACCCTTTACACTGGGAAGGTGATATGCATCGCACTCTCTGCACTGGGTATTCAATATGGTCCAGTTTTGACCCTTTCTGAGCAGTTTTAAGTGGAGAACTTCTGGGAGATGATATAATGAGCTGACGTTGTTCCTTTAGGCAATGAAGCAACACTTTTAGGGACTTAGGAGCCCTTATTTTTTGGAAATTTATGATTGGGGTTGAAGTGCCCAAAAATGTCTATAACAATGAGTACAATCTATTAGGTTTACAAGAAAAATGTGTTCTATGTAATAGTAAATCTATGCATAATGTTATTATATGTTTTGTTACATACCTAGATTAGTGTGCGCAAAGTAGTTGCAAGGAAGTTGCAAGACATAGACTCTTAGTATGTCCATTGGATGTTGATATTGCTTGGATAACATAGAATTTGTTCGAATATGATGTTTAGAAAATTATAGAGAAACTTGTATATCAATGCTACATTGATTTTGTTGTGAGAAAAGAAAAAATGCAAAAAAGTGGAAAACATAGATTTCACACAAAAAGTGAAAAAAGGTGGAAAACATAGATTTTGTTTTATGCCATGTTTAGCAGATTACATAGAGAAGGATCATTAGAGCTGTAGTAGTGCATAGAATATGCTATGATCAGACCAATATGCCCATGTTACATTTATTTCACACTGTTTTATAAGCAAAGTTGTCTAGATATGGTCCATTATTGTTTTTCGTTGCGGAGATAGTTTGCTTGTTATTTCTTGTAAGTTTTCCATTTCCATAAGTTATACAAAGATTTTTCTATGAGCTGTTTGTAGTTGGATGTCAATGTTGAAATCACCAATAACTAAGAAAACAAAATTAGTATATGTAGTTTGCAATTTTGCTTCCTTAATTATTTGTATTATCATGGATATTTGTTCAAGTGGTGTTGCATAAACATTCATTAAGAAAATTAGCTGTTGAAAGTATATGTCAATTAGTGTAAGCTTTGTTTTTTTTTTTTTGCAAAATGTCTTTGTTGCTTTAATAGATATTTTTTTGTTTATGCAAGTAAGAATTTCATGTTTAGAATGTGCAATGGAAGAATTGAATGATAAGAATTCTTTGCCTATTGGTGGAATGTACAAATGAGTTTCTTGAAAACAGAGAATCATATTGTCCATTAAGTCATTGTGATGAATCACGTCACTAAGATGTGCACGTAGACTACGAGTGTTTAGAATTGCAATTGATAAAACATCCTTGTTATCAGATTTCTTCTTTGCGAATTCTAGATTCCATGCACCAATTGTTTCTAGCCATGCCATTTCATTGATTATCTTGTTTTTGACACGGAAGTTTTGTTGCGTCAATTTGGTAATCAAGTATAGTGAGTCAATAGTTCTAACACATGATAGTGCAGTGTAGACTAGACCGTGTTTTGTGACACCAGTTGCGTCAAATGCAAGTTGATCTAATGTCAACCCTTGTGTTCGGTGTATTGTTCATGCACAAGCTAATTGGATTGGAAATTGTTTTCAAATTGTAATTTGTAATTTGTTATGAGACATTGCTAGTGATTTTGCAATTTGAAAAATTGGTGTCCAATTTGGCAATATATTTATATCATATAGTTGTTTGAATTTGTTTCTTTGTTGTTTCCCAATTTCTGTATCTGAAAATTATATGTAGACAATGTCAGGTCTGTTGTTATTACATGAATAGGATTTGAAAATCCCTTCAGTACCATTAACCAATCCATCATTTGTATTGTAGTTTCCTACATATAGTTCAACTAACATGTTTTCTTTAACTGTAATTGTTGATGGCAATGAGATTGCTTTATCAAAGGAAAAATACCTCGATCCAGGAATCTCGTAGTTGTCAATCGCAAAGAGCATTATTTGTTCCCCCTTTGTTAGTGAAAGCATTTTTGCATTGTGATTATGGACATCTTTGTTTTGATAGAAAATGTATGGGAAAACTAGGATTAAAGGTGCGATCCTATAGAAGGTATTGTCTATATAAGCAATATCTTGATCTGTTCGCATGTTTAATCTCATCCTATTTAGTACATCAATGAACAATGGGTCTTTTTGGCACATTGCTATGTGTAATTGATAACATTTTATTTTCTCTGCCTAGAAGTCATATGGAATTGTGTTTTTGTTGATTTTTAGGTTTTCAAAGATCAGAGAGTCTCTTACTAAATTTTCCTGGTAAATATCACCAGAGAATATCATGTCAACATTACCAAAATATGAAGTTGTTGTGTGTAATATTTTTTGGAGTCGGTTATCAATTTGATATAGTGTTGTTGCACCAAGAAGTGATGCCTTATCTATGAGGAGTACACGCAATTATTGGAAATGCGTCGATAATGTGTCTAGTTTTTCATTGTTTAGTGAGGGGCAATTTGCTTTGTTAAAGGGAAAATAGAATGAGGAATGCAATGTCACACCACCAGCATTAAAGGCAGTGTTGCTCGTGTATGCAGTGATTATTCTTATTAGTTGTGACGGGTTATAAGGAAATGCCACATTGTGTATGCGTACTAAGGATTGGAATATTACCTTAGCTATGTGTGTCTTTCATGTTCCCACACCTCCTGTTAATAACAAATAGATCAGTTCATCTGGTCTGTACAATTTTCTTGTTATAACATCAAAGATTATGCTTGCTTGTTCTGTGTTCAATTGTCACATTAATTCATAGTACTCTACATCTTCAAGTATATGTGGTTGTTTGACGAACTCATATGGCCTTGTACATCGTAGAGCAAACTTCTTTGTATCTTGGAAATGTTCCAAATCATTTTGGAAGTCGTAGTTTTCGTATTTGTCATCTATCAATTTGTTAAATGTTATAGTTTCTGTTTCATTTGATTTTAAACTATCTATGTTGAATATTTGTTTAGTTTCTATTTCTACTATGTGCATTTCATCGTCTATGTCACCCCCTGTAGTTGTTGTAACAAATTTGAACTTTTGTTCATTTTTCTTGACTTTTACTTTGAATGCAAGATATGCAGATTGCCAACTTGTGTGATGTTGCTTAATTGCGGTTTCACTTACTCGATAGGGATAGTATAACATTAATTGTTCTCTACAGTGATTTTCAATGTCCTTGTATTTGTTATATCTAACAGATCGAATGACATATGGTATACTTGATTTTCTGTGTTTTTGTCCTTTCTTTATATAATTAGATGCAAATTCTGCTAAGCATACAAGTTCAATAGCGATAGGTCATAGAACATAGTAGTCAATAATTGATGGGAACATTATGTCTTCTGAGTCATCTGCTTCCTTTTGCAGGTCCTTTTTAAGAACAAATGCATGATCATCGATAGGAGATGTGTTAATGAATACACACTTTCGTGAACTACAATTTAGTGGAAGCGATAACAAAATATGCACTGCTTGTTGTGCAGACATTTGTTGCAAGTTGAACAAAGCTTTCCCTAAATAACTAATGGTATTTAGGATATCAGATTTGGTTTTCACATGATATTTGCGTATGTTTTTAAATGTTCTTGTGAGTGTTTTATCTTATTTTGTCATATAGGAACTGCAATACATTGTAGCTGCATATGAGTCAAGTACAAATTGGGAATCGATGTTTGCAATCCAAATTCCCGGAATGTGTTGTGCGAAGTTATTTGTCCAGGTGTCAACTGGTTTTCTTTGCAATAAGAAAGTTGTTCGATTTAGTGTGCATTAGATGGCATGTATGTATTCATTATGTACAAGAAGCTATCAAATGTGTCATTTTCACTGTATCTTGTATTGTTTATTGTTTCAAAGATTAGCTTTGCATGTGCTTTTGTTTTATCACTATCAAATTCAAGAGGCTCAAGTATTTTTGTTACTTTCATCAGTGATATTGGGAAATTAAATCTGCAATTAGAATTTGCATGCTTCCTACAACTTTTTGTGTGACAATGGTCTTGTAAAGCTCTAAGTTCTTTTACAAGTAGAAATGAATTAGTTGACAAGTAAGTATTAACGAATTGTTCGACTTTAATGTTTGTATTTTGACCATAGATTGGTGTAGATTTTATCCAAAGTAAACCATGTTCATGTTCACTGCCCCAGGTTTGGAATTCTATTACATAGAAGTGGTCATTGAGCTCTCCATAATACTTGTGATCAAGAGATATCAATTGATGTAGTGCGTCCCTCCTAGATCTATAGTAACGTACACAAGTAATAGGGTCATTTCTTATTACTGAGCTAGGTTCATTTTCATCGAGTTCATTTGTGTTTGGCTTTCTAGTATTTTGTTGTATGTCTCTCAATGCATGCATTAAAGGATCGCAAAGATGCTCTGCACTACTGAAGGACACAAAGAAAGTGGGCAACCCTAGTTGTCCAATCATTGCATAGAGTTTTTTCTATATTTGTTGGTGGTAGTCATTGAGGTATGAATTGTTTTTAGGTCCATGTACCCAATGGCAGAATTTAAAATACGAACTAGGTTCAGTTTTGAATTAACATCTTTTGCGACTAGTTCTCTACCTTTCAACTGCCCTTTTATAATTCTATTCCACATTGTATTCAAGACTTGATTTATGATAATGTGAACTGCTTTATAAAACAGGTTTGTAGTATGATAAGCAAAATCGTGGCTTTTATGCAGCACTTCCCAGTGACAAATATTTTGATATGTAAAGTTTTTGGAGATGTCAGGTGGGCATTTGTTGCCATAGAAAAGCAATGGTAAACTCATTTCTTTTGAGTACTTATCTTTGGAGATTCCTAATGGCATGTATCCAGCAATAGGTGTAATGTTAATTTGTTTATTTACAAGGTCATGGACACTATGTGCATCAATGAATCCATGGACCAATGTTTTTGTCATTGGCTCATCATTTTCTTGGTTATCGTGTTCGCTATCTTCAGCTTCACTTGAACTTTGATATGCCTCTTGGTTTTGTAGGAATGATTATTTCCAATTGTCATTTATGGTACCATTCTTGAGCTTGTAAAGCATTCTTTTGCATAATTGTTTTAATGCTTTCATCACTTTGTGAACTCAAACTCGGCCAAATGCATAAGAACTTTTGAATCTTAAACTCTTTTTGACAACAACAACAACCATGTCAGCGTCTTTTATAATTCGAGGCAATTTAGATTGAATTCTGGAATTGTTAGTGGGGGCATTGATGACTCCTCCAGTTAAGCCTAGTTGTGGCTTCTTATGTCGATGGCCCATTTCTTTTATTTTCAAGAAGGGCAATCTTAATGCAACTAGTCTTTCTTCTAGTTCAGCGAGTTGTGTGAGTGTTCTAGTGGCATTGTTTCTTCTTATCTGTTTAGGAATTGCATATTTAGCTATTGTTTCATGTTCAATTGCTTTTTTACAGTGTTTACAAATATAGCCATTTTCAGCACTAGATTTGACATTATCAAAACTAGTTGATAGTTTCCTAATCTTATTTTGTCTTGTTTGATTTGCTTGTTTCACAAAGCAAATGTCTCTTTTGAAAAAATTTCTTTCACATGATGAAAAATTGAAAATAGGTGTGTCAGTTATTTTTCTTTGATATATTTGATCAAACTTTGATAATTCTATTAATTTGTTCATTGATTATTGTTTTGAGGCTTCTGCGATTAGTGCTTTGTGTGTTGTTTTCTTTTGCAGTTTTCGCATCCATCACTTTTTTGTATCAATGTTTCGAGCCCTCCACCATGGCTCATCATTAGGATAGATCAGTAATTGTGTAGGACAGATCTCCTTGGGTTTCAATAAATAGGGATGAGAGATGCACAGGGAATGGAAGCCGACGTTGTTTTTTATATAAAAATAATAATTTAAATTGAGTTAGAAATATTTAATTATGTAATTGAATTGTTTAATTTT
>APFE030643600.1:40540-64226 GCA_000404065.3 Pinus taeda
TTTAATTATGTAATAGAATTGTTTAATTGTTTAATTTTATGTTCATATAGTTTCATTAATTAATTAATTAAATTTATTTTTTTTGTTCATTGATCTTGATTGAATCAATAGGCCAAATTTTCTTGATTTCTTTGATTGTGCTGAAAGATCCTTTGATCTTGTTGCAAATGGATTGTAGTCCACGTTTTCTATGACTATTTGTTGTTTCATTGTTGTTGTGTGGAATGCAAGTTTTATTTTCTCTTTTTTCAAATTTTTCCGAATAATTCCTTTAAGCAAATGCAAGGATAAACTTTTTGTATGTTTGCTTAATGGAAAAGAAGTTACAATCTCTATTTGTGCGTTGTTTCTAATATTTTTTTTCAAGTTTCTAAGTGACCAAAATCTCAGTGTCTCACTAACATCTTCTGTATTTTCTGGAACTACTTGTTGTTTCATTATAATTTTGTTATATTGAATGCCTATTTTTTGCCTTTTCAAATTTTTCCAAACAATGTCCTTAAGCACATGCAAAGATAAACTTCTCATGTGCTTGTTTAAGTGACAAGATGGTTTTAATTTAGTTTGAACAGATTGACATTTTCCTTCAGGTTGTGTTTCAATATTTTTCTTTGAGGAATGTGATGAATGAAACATTACAACCTCCTTAGTAACTATTGTAGTTGCTACATCAGATGTTCTAGTGTTAGCACAAGATATCTTTATTTCACTTGTATCTTCTTTACTTGGAAGAAGACATGTTTCTATGTTATCTTGTTTACTGCATAAGTTCATTTGTTCATATGAGGTGTTGGTTTGTTTTTGGAAGGTACAATCTATTGTAGACTACCTACGAACCAAAGGTTTGAAGTGCCCATTCAGAGGATCCTCGTCATGGAATAATATGTCATGAGTATTTATTCTAAGACTTGAATTGAAGTGAAAATAAATTCTCATCTTTGTTTTGGACCAAACCCTAATTGGAATTTTCAGCCAATTTGAGAGCCAATGGGTACAGAAAGTATCTCCCCATAAACCTTTAGATCCTAGGTGTATATTGTTTGAGGTAGATCTAGCCATTTTGTCTAAATAGATTTCACGGTTGCTATTGTTATGCATTTATTTAAGTGAATCTTCATGCAATTCATGTTCATAAGACAAAATTTCCTCTCTATCTTGTTTTTCAAGACAATCTCTAAAATACTCTATTGTTCCTTTCCTTAGTTCTACTGATGTGTATTGAAAATCTAGCAAAAGTTCTAAGCTATCGAATAAACAATCTCCAATTAGATATGAGAAATTGTTCACACGAAATAAGTGTTGTTTTTGCAAGACTAATTGAAAATTGTGTTTCTCAGACATAACAAACATGTTTTTAAGTGACCGAAATCTCAGCGTCTCACTAACATCTTCTATGTTTTCTAGAACTACTTGTTGTTTCATTGTAATTTTGTTATACTCAATGCCTATATTTTGCCTTCTCAGATTTTTCCGAGCAATGTCCTTAAGCACATGCAAAGATAAACTTCTCTTGTGCTTGTTTAAGTGACAAGATGGTTTTAATTTAGTTTCAATATATTGACATTTTGTTTCAGGTTGTGCTTAAATATTGTTCTTTGAGGAATGTGCTGAATGAAACATTACAACTTCCTCAGTATTTGTCACGGTTGCTACATCGGATGTCCTAACGTTAGCACAAGATATCTTTATTTCACTTGTATCTTTTTTAGTTTGAAGAAGACATGTGTCTATGATAAGAGATATCTTTATTTCACTTGTATCTTCTTTACTTGGAAGAAGAATTGTTTCTATGTTATCTTGTTTATTGTATAAGTTCATTTCTTCATAAGAGGCGTTGGTTTGTTGTTGGAAGGTACAATCAATTGTACACTACCTATGAACCAAAGGTTCGAAGTGCCCATTCAGAGGATCCTCGTCATGGAATAATATGTCATCAATATTTGTTGTAACACTTGAATTGAAGTGAAAATAAATTCTCATCTTTGTTTTGGGCCAAATCCTAATTGGAATTTTCAGCCAATTTGAGTGCCAATGGATACAGAAAATATCTCCCCATAGACCTCTAGATTGGAGGGCTATATTGTTTGAGGCAGCTCTAGCCATTTTGTCTAAATAGATTTCACAATTGCTAATGTTATGCATTTCTTCAAGTGACGCTTCATGCAGTTCATGTTCATAAGACAAAATTGCCTCTCTATCTTGTTCTTCAAGACAGTATCTAAAATTCTCTATTGTTCCTTTCCTTAGCTCTACTGATGTGTATCGAAAATATAGCAAAAGTTCTAAACTATCAAATAAACAATGTGTAATTAGATATGAGAAATTGTCCACATGAAAAAGTGATGATTTTGCAAGACTAATTGCAAATTGTGTTTCTCAAACATAGGAGACATGACGATGACTAAGTGTTCGATGCAATATTATGTTTAGTAATGTAATGCAATTACAAGTCACAGAATCATAATAGCAAGTTGAACAATGAAAATGGATATAGAACAGGAAGTGATTGTGTGTACCTTTGGGACTACAAATGTCTACTGAGTTGCTCAGACTGATTATGTCAGTTAACATCCAATGCACAGTTTTGATACTAGAGTTGAAAATACCACTGCCAAGATAAAAAGGAACCTGCTATACATTAGGATCAGTTATTGCAAATGTATATCAATCCACTGACTAGTCACAAACATCCTAAATTAATCAGTGAAATCAAGAAATTAAATACTTATATGAGTTTTCTTGTTATTATGTGTGTCAAACTTAGTGCACCTAGGCTTGTTATTATGATATTAAGTTTGGCTAGGTTCTACAATCCAAATGCCCAATACTGCATAATCAAACTAATGATAGGAATGCACCAGACCTTAGAGAAAATTAAAAAATACCACTGTCAAGAAAATCAGTCCATTATCACCAACATCTTAAAATTAATCGTTGACTCTATGTATGCATTCCATTGTTAAATCAATGTCAAAAAGAATCATGTCCCACGTTCAGCCAACAATCTGCACCTGGGGCTAGAAGGGCTGGAAGGTACAAGGTACAAGCTGCCTTAATGGTGAACAATAGTAGCATATTATGACAATTGTCAATTTCCATAATTTAGTTTTAGCAAGAGTTCATAATGTGACAAACAACCCTCACACCATGATATATTCTAAATTATTGTAGGAAGACCATGGAAATTCACAAATTTCAGTGTAAATCAAATCAATTTATGATGCTTGCATTTTTATCAAAGGAATTTTGATTGATTTTAACCCCTCCGACAAGGTAGAGGATGGGTGAATAGCCTTGGGTTCAAGAGGATATCTAAGGGAATTATTGGCATTGACTCTATGTATGGTTTCCATCTCTCAAAAACTCAAACTTCTGTTTACGAATCCCCAAATACTAAAAATTTGAGAACAACTTCTGTGCGGCTCTCAAAAACTCAAACTTCTAGTCAGTTTACGAAGGTAAATTCTTGAAATGGTACATTTCACATCTTGCCTAGTATATTGATATTTTTTACCATTCATTCAGAAATAAGAAGCAGAAGAATCCAAAGTTCTTGACAGAAAACTAATCTTTCAAGTAAATATAAAGTAATTAAGGTCAGCAAAATAAAGTTTAGTTGTGAACCTTCCATACAAAATTATATATCCTTACCAGAGCAATTCAAGAGGTTATCTAAACCAATTACTGGCATTGACTCTATGTAGCATTCCATTGTTAAATCAATGCCAAAAAGAATCATGCCCCTCATTCAACCAACAATCTGCGCCTGGGGCTGGAAGGGCTAGAAGGTACAAGGAACAAGCTGCCTTAATGGTGAACAATAGTAGCATAATATGACAATTGTGGATTTCCATAATTGAGTTTTAGCAGGAGTTCATAGTGTGACAAACAACCCTCACACCATGATATCTCAACAATGAAATAATCAAGTCATTGCTATCCTTCACCTAGCTTGTCTTTGACAAGGATGAGGAGGTAGGAGAGGAGGACAAATATCTTGTCACTATTCTAAACTATTGTAGGAAGGCCATGGAAATTCACAAATTTCAATGTAAATCAAATCAATTCATGATGCTTGCATTTTTATCAAAGGAATTTTGATTGATTCTAACCCCTCTCACAAGGAAGAGGCTGGGTGAATAGCCCTGGGTTCAAGAGGATATCTAAAGGAGTTATTGGCATTGACTCTATGTATGCATTCTATTGTTAAATCAATGTCAAAAAGAATCATTACAGATACTGTCATTAGCTCATAAAACAATCTGCCAGCTTGGTTTATATTACAACACATACCCTGTTCTAGAGCTTAGTTTCACTAGTGTTCTCATTATTGGGGCCTATATTTTATTGATGATCAAGTTTGACGTAATTAAGAGTTCAAAATTCTATGTCATATAAAAGCAAATGGAAAAGAGTTAATTTTGATGTGAGGAGCTACCTTCGCAAGAATTATGTGTCGTAGTTGGACTAATTATCCAATAATTCCAAAGCATTGGGTACGGGGTACAAGCTGCCTTAATGGTGAAAAACAGTAGCATAACATGACAATTGTGGATTTCCATAATTGAGTTTTAGCAGGAGTTCATAGTGTGACAAACAACCCTCACACCATGACCACTAATCCAACTAGTGAAACAAAAGATTCAAAGACAAACTCCAATAACATAGCAAGTGTTAGTGAGTTTGAATATCAAGGTTGAGAATGTGTAGAAAAGCCCACATAGTTAATTTTGAAATGAGGAGTTAATTTTGATGGAACACTCTGCCATCTTTCTAATTAATTTATCCCTATGAGGTCTCTTGGTAAGAGATTCATTATAGGAGATTCACAATGTTGGTACTTAAGAAGGAATAATTTCACTCCATACTAAGAGCCCGAAGGATATTAAGAAGCCAGAGGACCGGTTTGTAAAAATTGTAAAGGTCAGGGTTACCGTATCGTTATAGATCCAGCACCCATCACTTAAAGGGTTCTCAAGTCTTTTAGGATTCATTCCCAAAATGCTCTCTGTTTATAGCTTATCCTCTTAGGATCTATTTCTGGAATGTTTTCTATTTCAAAACCCTAATTTTATGAATCCCCAAATACTAAAAATTTGAGAACAGCTTGTGTCCGGCTCTCAAAAACTCAAACTTCTGGTCAGTTTGGCGAAGGTAAATTTTTGAAATGGTACAGTTTACATCTTGCCTAGGATATTAATATTTTTTACCATTTATTCAGAAATAAGAAGTAGAAGAATCCAAAGTTCTCGATAGACATCTTTCTAACAGTCATTTGTGATAGCATACATGAAGTTACAGGTTTGGCCCTTAACAACATTTCTAGAAAACAGACCGTAAATGAATCCCCCCTCCTCCACCCTCTTTTTGTTACATGCTTTAAAGGAGGAAATCAGTTTCACTCCAACCAATACAAGGATCTGCAGTGACAACATTTGTGCCTTTGAAATGTTTTTTAAGAGGTCTCCATATGCTACAGGAACTGGTAGGGCCAACCTAGAAATTTGAATGTTTTCTTCCCTATGTTTAAAGCATTTGGCAGTTAACAACAATTCTATGCAAAGTTGATTGACCTTCAAAGAAAACCAGGTGGACAAGACAGCAAATAGTATTGATGTGTACCTGCCAACTACATGCTTTGATACAGACCTACCAGGTATGTTGGAACAACAACAATTTGAACACTGTCATGCACCCTTATGGAACAACAAAAGAGAAGTGCTAGAAGGCTAGAGGGTGTCTAATGGCTGGGCACCCATTATCACAACACTGTTCAGACTATTGGATAGAGGAATTGTGTATAGCCCATGTCAACTTTTACATATAATTCATCACATCTTTCATTCGCTAGTACTCTGTTTCAGGTTCAGCCCAACGGTGACAGAGACTCCAAAATACAAGCATTCAAACTTTAATGTGTGCTTGTTTTGGACATTGACCAAACATAATGGACAGGGCCATTGGATTAATGAAGTGCTAACGTGGCTACATTTGATATCTAATTTCACCCAGTAGCCTCATCTTGCACATGCTACAGTAGGATAGGAAAGGAATAAGATCCTTTTAGCACTAATCTAGTATGAATAAGCTATATTTGAGCAATATTTGATTGCAAATATCATAGGCATTGAGGGCTCATGCCTTGCTTTGTAAAAGCCATATTTTGATGTATTTTTTGCTATATTCACATGTACATGGCAAGACTCTGAGGTTCTCATGCATTCCCAAGAAGAGAACATGTCCCTAAGTTCGAGCTAGTTGTTAACCATTAGTTTGCACGGGAGTAATCCTAATGAATTTTCTCATTACCTTAGCGATTTTCATCACTGAGAGTCTTGGATGTTTGAAGGACTCATTTGTTTCCATATTATGATGGGCTAGAAGATTTGATGACATATTGGTTGATCAGTGATACACTACTTGAAGATGAATAGGCTCTTTGTTGAAGCACCCTAGGGTTTGTGCATGTATTTGGATTCATTCAAGTTTCTAAGCATTTTCATGGTTCTCAGGACAGTTTACATTTCCAAAGGTAGCTTTTGCGGTAGACACTTCCCTCTTCCTTTGTCGGTTTGGTGAATATTTGGTGCCTAGCTATCTTTTCCTTGCAAAAATACAAAGTTTATCAAACCATAGTTGATCTCATTGGTGAAGTTTATTCTTTTGAGAATTTATTTTTGTTGAACCTCGATATCCGTTGTTAATCTTGATAACATGAAAGATTACTTTTCCTTTTAGGTTTTAATCTTTGAATGAAATAGACCAATTCATAAGAGGTTTTCATTTTTATCTGGTAAGCCATTTGATTCACCTTGACTCCATTCCTCTTGTTGGATTTGGCATTGATCTCTACTTTCTTCCATGACCTATTTTAAAACCCTAAAAACTCCAGAACTCTATTTTACTAAGGTTACTCTTAGTGTCACTTTGTGCTCATTGTTAGGTCTTAGTAATCCTACTAGTTATTCCCCACATGAGTTGGATGATAGCTGGCCTAAAATGAATAGGATAGGTTACTGAGATGATAGTGGTGATAGTCTCAATAGTTTCCCATACTGAGATAATAGTGGTGATTGTCTAAATAGTTTTCCTTTGAATTGTGCCTTGTGGATTTCAACTTTTGTAATTTATATGGTAATAGGCCTCATACAAAATGAAAGGTAAGAGATACTAGATATTGAGTTTGGTGCATTGACTCATTCCTTGGTTGTGAATTTGAAATTCTTAATCAAGTGAATAACATCGTCAATACCTTGGGCTTGCTTTTTGTTGTACTTTTGTGCTTATTGTCACCCCTCAGAATACAGGTCCATTTTGAGGTTTATACAAGGCATGCTAGGACCCTATTTAAAGAAATTATTGTTTCGATGGCAGAAAATGATGCTACTATTTTTAGACTTTTTGTGACAGTAGTAAAGGAATCATTTCTAGATTGATTGAGGTTTATCTTCCAACACTAGTTTAGGCCTGTAACGGTTGATGAAATCTGATTGGCTAAGCTACTTATTGCAGGCCCAATAAAAGGTATGGACATGGATGGTCTTCTCTTGAATATTCTTTATGCTAGGGTTATGTTGAGGGTTCAGTGATGCGGTTTCAAGCATTATAGCCTGGCCTATTTTCAAACATGTTCATTCCATGCAAAATGTCCATTTCTATGTTTTCCTCTAAACAGCAGTTAGTTCACGCACCTGACATGTTGAAGGATATTTTAGTGTTGGAGGTAAGGAAAAGGGTGGCTAAATGGGAGTAAGATTAAGCATACAGATATCTTGTTGCAAATAGTTTCAGAGTCCAGACACTGTATTCTAAATATCCAGGTGTGACTATGTTTTTATATGGATTTTCCGGCCAAGACCATGCAATTATGCATGAACCAATGTTCCGGAGTTCCTTAATCAGCTTCTTGATATGATAGAATGAGGGTGCATTACCTCTAAAAGCAAGAAATCCTGCAAAAAGATCGAGGGCCTAATGGACCAAAGAACGTTGGTCAGTAAGAGATGAAGGGGCAAGGATTTTGATCGATCAAGGTGAGAACTAGGTCAGATCAGGGATTCTTTGAAAGCGTACGTTCAAAGGGATATTTGGCAGAGCTGTAGCAAGAATCTATAGACCTTCGAGGTAATGCGTAATCTTAGTATTAAGGTTGATCAAAGTCAAGTCAGGGGCATGTCTCGAAGTGCTTGAGTTCATCTGATGACTGAAAGCATACCCTCGAGGACCGAAACTAATACATATTCTCTTTTAGGCTCGTAAGTGCTGGTTAGAATCTAACATCACTGATTTAGCACTCAACAGAGGTTGTATAATCATCACTATTGTATGTAGTGCTTGCGAGAGCAAATGGTAACCGTAACTTGCGAAGGTCCTACAGTTTGAGGTCCCTTCCTAACCAATCATTTGTTTATAGACAAAAAAAACTACTACCAAGATAAAAAAGAACGTTAGGACAGCCCACGCTACTGACAAAAACACAAGTTTCCTGTAGCTCAAAAACTAGAATCATACACAGCCTAGTTAAAAAAATCAAACCCTACAGAGGCTAAAATATTTCAATACAATGTGATAACATAAACAATACCTGATATAAACCAATGTAGTAGAGCTAAAGTAAAAATAAAATTCAAAGCGAGGTAACCACGAAATCATTTCTAACTTTATTATATAACAACAAAAGTAACTTACATGTAGTGGACGTTGCATGCATACTGTTGAATAGAATGAAATGTGTAGACAATAAATAATTAGCAACTAACATGTACAAATGCCTTGACCTACGTTAATCTCCATTAAATCAGCCTTGTAGGTTAACTAGCACAATTGTCATAGCCTCCCAAATAGATGGCAGCACCATTGCTCTTCTTGATACCTTAGCTGCTGTCTCAAATGTTTAAACTCTTGGTTGTTTAACCAACATGTACAAATTCTCTGAATTACGTTAACCTCCATCAAATCAACCTGCAGGTTAACCAGCACAAATGTCATAGCTTCCCAAGCAGGTGTCAACACCATTACTCTTCCTTCTACCTTAGCTGTTGGCTCAAATCTTTAAACTCTTGGTTGTTTAATTGTCTAAGTTCCATGCCATGTTGGCTGTTTAAAAGTCTACCCTCCCTGAATGTCAGCCCTTCCCTAACTATCAACCCTTCCCTACACTACTACTATGAGATACATAGTCAATTCCATTGCCTGCTCAGTGAGTCTCGGGACAATCTATCCATTAGGCTGGCATGAATGCAAAGGAAGGAAAGCCCAGATAACTTAGTTAGGCAAGCCCAAGGTAGGATTGTCCTTCATTACGTGGACCGAGATTAGCCGCTCGACCATCAAAATCTGTCCGTCAGGTTGGCATGAATGCAAAGGAGGGCAAGCCCAGAAAACTTAGTTAGGCAAGATCAAGGTAGGATTTTCCTTCATTAGCTGTACTAAGATTAGCCACTCGACCATACTTGCGAAGTATTGTACCTCCCTTTCAGTGTCGATAAGCCTGCCATCTCTTAGGTTTAATTTTTTCTGCCATCATTTAGATCTCGGCATAGACTAGCTAAAGCTACTCAAGCTCAAGCTGATGAGCTCAGTAGGGGTTTCATTGCATCCCTACCCATTTCCTACATCTACTACTGTTGGATCTACTGGAGTTGGTGCCTAGAATTGGCTCTGAAACTGGCGGCTCTAAATAGGCATCTGGAGGGGATGACTCTACCCCCTACCGTCTAAGTTGTTTAACCATCTAAGCCCCATGCCCTGTTGGCTATTTAATAGTCTAACCTCCCTCACTGTCAGCCCTTTCCTGACTATCAACCCTTCCGTGCATTGTTACTATGAGATACATAGTCAGTTCCACTACCTATTCAGAGAGTCTCGGGACAATCTGTCCATAAGTCTGACATGAATGCAAAGGAAGGAAAGCCCAAAGAACTTAGTTAGGCAAGCCCAAGGTAGGATTGTCCTTCATTAGCTAGACCGAGATTAGCCACTCGACCATCCTTGCGAAGTATGGTACCTCTCGTTCAGTCTCGATAAGCCTGCCATCACTTAGGTTTCATTTTTTCTGCCATCATTTAGATCTCAGCATAGACTAGCTAAAGCTACTCGAACTCAAGCAGATGAGCTCACTAGGGTTTCATAGCATGGCTATCCAGTTCCTGCATCTGCTACTATTGGGTCTACTGGTGCTGGTGCCTAGAATTGGCTCTGAAACTGGCAGCTCTAATAGGCATCTGGAGGGGATGAATCTACCCCCCTACCGACGAATCTGGAAGAGGACAATAAGGAATTGGTTTCTTTCCTATTCAGAGTTACCAGGGGGTGGGCGTAGGCACCACCGAGTTCTCCCCGAAATAGCAGCCCATGGTGCCAAGGATGCCCTGTTCGCTATTTAAGAGTCTAACCTCCCTGATCCTCCTCCTTTTGGTGCCTCCTTCCTTACATCAGAGATAGATTTCCCCCATTTATCACCCTTCCTTGGACCCCTCCTTATACCACAAGCCGGAGAAGTCCTGGAAAATCACCTTGAACCCATGCCAATCCGCAAGCCGAGAAAACCACCCACCCAAATACGCTTGTACCATTGCCCACAAGAAAAGCCAAAATTTAGGATCCTTGCGAGGTATGGTACCTCCCTGACTCTCAGCCCTTCCCTAACTATCAGCCCTTCCCTACACTGGACCTGCTTGCTAATAGACTGCACCTGACCTGAATTGAAACCGAGCCCTTGGATTCCAGGAAGGGAGGGCAACAGAAAGAGAAAGCTAAGAAGGGAGGGCAGAAAAAGAACACTTGCACCATGCACATCTATATCATGCATCGACACCTACACCACCTGCATGCACACTTACACCTGCCAACCTACAAATAAACACTCAAACTAACATGCTCAAACTATGCTCAAAGTAAAATGCCAACCTTCAAACAAACGCTCAAACTAATATGCTCAAACTATGCCAACATACAAATAAACGCTCAAACTAATATGATCAAACTAAAATGCTAGGCAAAGTAGGCAAACTAATGTTAACATTAATATCGACTGTTTGACAACCACTAATAATGAACCGGGTAAAACAAAACAAACCTATGGTCCAGCCTCCTCTGCCTCGGGAAGAGGCCAAATAAGATGGTAAACAAGGTTGCATTTACAAACTTTCGTTACTCCAGCAATGCCAAACAACATTGCATTTAAAAACTTTGGTTACCCCCAAATAATCAACTTAAATTAATAACATAACACCTTAGACTAATGCTATAGCAGCACATTTCAATTACTATAGTCCCTGGCCATTTCCAGATGGTAGGGAGTAATAAGATTCAATGTAATAATAGCTGGATAGTAGGAATAACCATGGATTTTATAACTACTAAAAATGAGAAATGGTAAGGAAATTAATGAACCTTCAACGGACAGTCTGTTCATGAATGGAGCTATGAAGGACTCATTACAATGGAAGAATGATTGGCACAAATCATCAGTATGATAAATTGTACATAAATTTTTCTCATTTGATAATTTTGCATAATTTTTTATCATTCGATAATGTTGTGTAGTGAGGTATTATGACATATTAAAGTAGCTACATTCTCAATGAGAAATCTTTTTGACCTCTCATTGTGACTTTTTGATAGATGCAAAAGGCAAAAGGGGATGATATTAGATAGTCTATTTTTTAAATTTTAATTAAGAGAAGTTTTTTCAACCTTTCATATGCAAAAGAAAAAAGTGATAATATAGAATAGTTTATATTTCAAATTCCTCATTCTGTGTGATTTTGAGTTGAACATAATTCTTTCCTTATATTGTATTTTCTTGAATTTAGATGAAATTTGCATATACATTGAATTTTGTTGGATTTTTATTTGAAGTTAATTTTAGATGGGCAAGAAATTTTGAAAATTATTTTTTTTATAAGATAATATATGACGATGGGAGATGAAATTGAATAGCCAATTTATCTAGTCAATCATAATATGTAATTGTTTACTATCCATCGTAGGCCCAAACTTTTTCAATGCGAATTAAATTTCTTTTATGAAATCACAATTGTATATGGTTGTTTAAAATGTAAATATTTGAATGAAAACATTTAACATGACCTATTATGTCATTATGTTGATAATGAAATTCTTTAATTTGATGGTTTTATATCGTTTACTAAGATTCAAAAGATGACATAGAAAAGATATATAGGAACACCTAATATGATATATAAATTTTCATGGATATTTGCACTAGATAGTTTATCATAATACATTTGCTAAAATACCTTGATATGTATGCTTTCAAGCTTATGTTCCGTTAGATTTTAAATTTGTGAATTACTAAGTTTATGCTTACCCATAAATTTGATAAAATGTGGAAAATAGAGAACGAAAAATACTATCACAAAACATATAGAATGAAGAAAAATAATTTCCTTGGGAAACCCTTATGGCAGGAAATCTAACTAAAATGAGATGCTACTATGCTCTCTATTCTCTACCATGGACATAATACATGTACAAAGGAAAATCCACTCTATATGTATTTACATGAGGCCTATTGATTTTTAAGCTACTAACAAACACTAACCCGTTTTTTAAGCTCTCTATCTTGCACTCCTAGTTCCTATGCTTTACTATGGAACGAGATACAAATGCATAGAATGAAACTTCTGCAACTCCTAGTTTATCGATTATAATATACCTTGATAGCCAATGAGGGGTCAAGCTTGAATCCCTCAACTCTCATATTGAGCTACAACATTGACTCTTGTATAGTATTATTCATAGTTCACACATGGCTATATACGTTTCCATGTGGAAAGAATGATAACATTTCATCCTCTCAAATCATAGTGTTCAAATGTAAATGTCAACTTTATGGAAGAAAAACTTTTGCAAATTAACTCTAATTTATGTCTCTCTTGTATCGTTGAAAAGGTATATAAATGTATAATAGTGTCTTTTGGTTCGATGCATAAGTAAGAGATTCACCTTACGATCTTGTCTAGTACACTCACTTCTGGCATTGCAATGTCTTCACATCTCCTTTTGACAATAATTTGTCCAATTAACCCTAAGTTAGGGTTCTCGTAGTTTGAGGACATGGATGTCCAAACCTAACCAAGGTTTGACTTTCTTGGGTGGTTTTATTCATTGTAATAAGAATTAGTTTTTTCATGTGTTCATTCACAAACCCATTTACTTTTTATTATCAAACGGATCCCTTTTGAGGTTTTCCCATGTCTTGGGAGAGACAATATGAATGTAACACTTTAATGTTTTTTTTAAATTCACAGCCTTGGGACTATATATGTGTGCCTCACTGTTGCAAAGCATTTATTTATGTTTGTTCTTCTCAATTCCTTAAATATGTGCATTGTTGAAATTCTAGTTACTCACAGTCTAGATAAGAACATTTTGATTAATCTAATTTCATCCTTTCATTTTGTTCTCAATTACATGGTGCTGGTAATATGGGTTATAAAGGCAATATATTGTTTTGTTTTCCATAACACATGCACATGTATTAGTTCTATAACTTATTATATAAATTTGTCGATGATTTTAATAAGAGGTTTTAATTTGACCCTAGTAAGAATTTCCACTAGTAATACGTTGCACTCGCTCATTTATCCATGATCATTTAAGGTAGCCCCAATTTATTAAAATATATAACTGGTCATCAAACCCTTTTGTAATTATGCTTCTTTTATGTATCGGTTATTTTCCTATATTTTTTACATAAAACAACTCTTCACAATCTGTTAGTTTCATTCATTTCTTTCCAAAATTGAATTTCATAATTCTTTTGCAAACATGTTTCTTTTTTCTTGTCTCTCTTAGACATACTGTGAGATTACTAGAGACCAAAAAGGAAAAATTCAATTTAATATTACAAGAATGTAGTTATGTCACTCTTTTCTAGACCTTCTTCTTGATAAAATACACATGTTTATTCACTATAAAATCTATACCCACAAACATAACAACTAATGCTTATGCTCTTAGGAACAATATAGATATTCCATATATCTATCTTAGTTTATTTTTCTCAACTCAAGCTACAAAAATTAACTTGTATCTCTGTGTCGAAAGTTTAGATTATAAATTTATGTGGCTAATTAAAATCATCTAACTAATCTCTTTTATCCCTTCCATGCATTCGGTTCCATGAATACAAATTGCTTCTTTCTAACATAAACATCTACTTACTAAATCTCGCTAATCATGCTTTTTATTTGAATTCCATCTAAATATGGCTATAACTTGTACATGCATGCACAAAACTCTCAAAGCTATAAATTATACATGCATAAAATCTAGGATAAGTATATAGTGTCTAACCTATCACCTTTCGACTATCAACTTTCCCATGAATTGAACAAACATAAAGTGATTTAGATGTACATGACCCCAATACTTATGCCATTAATTTATGCATAATATTTTAGTTTTCATTCTGCGATTTATAATACCAATGGAAAAACTTTGAATATAACATAATTTTTTCCTAACCATAATAAGATTATTGTGGAATATTCAAGAGCTAAGCACGTTCCACCCAACCACAAGTTTCCTCTATAGCTAGGATCTCATTTTCCTCTAGAATCAACAACGTCTTTGATTTAGATGTGGTTTATTTTATAGATTTCTTCCCAAAATATTTTAAGCAACGTTTTACTTTAAGGTTTGTCAACCTTTGCCTTGGCTTTTTTGCTTTAGTTTTTCCAAAAAAGATTAATTTATTTTTATTTAAAGCTTATCTTTCTCTCCTCCAATGATTTTTTCCACTTTACTAATAGTATTTAGTTTCAACTAAGTGATTAATATAAAAATTTCTCCCATCATGTTAATTTAATTTCTTTTAGTTTTTTCTTCTAGGGAGGTTTAGGAGACTTTTAGGCAAGATCCATCATGTGGACTTACAACCAACAACTTTTTTTAAGCTCAAAGAGTCTTATAACTCTAGTTCTCTTTCCAAAATATGTGCAAACAATTTTTTTATTACTCAAATAATAATAAAGTAATTACATCATTGTATAAGTTTCCTCATAGATTCCGTAGCCATTTAATGTAATAATAATTCAGTGTCTAAAATTAATAATAATTCAAAAATCAAATCCATATGGATGTTAGAATATTATAGTCGATACCTATAAAGCTAAACTAATTATCATATGATCTCATGCTTATTGTGTTTTCTATACTTATGTTACTCACTTTAGTATTTTTCTTAAAATAATGATACCTAGGAGTTAGAATATAGAGCGAGAGGGCTATATTGAAATTTCCTTTAAATGTCGGTCGTCCATAACATGTGCAATGTGAATTATAAAAATGAAAACTAAGAGCTACAAATACATATTTCAGTGTTTTCCTCTAAACTCATTTCACCATGCTCTGTAGCTTTGGCCGGTGGATGCCATTCACCATGCTTATATGAAGAGGATCACTCTCAGTCCATTTCCTTACCATATTATACATTCACGTAATGGGAAGCTCAACTAAAAAATTAACATCAATCATTCACTTTGTGGTTAGAATAATTCCATGAGTTATGGTCATGCCTTAAATATAACATCACAAAATCAATGTTAAGTATTGTTCCTAATATACTTCATTCGGTCGTGCTCTATATTCTTGTAATTGAGTTCTCGTAACACCAATAATTGTTTTAAAGAATAGGGTTACATATGCCAAATTATTTCAAGAATATGATACTGGCATCATAATTTTTAATTTGTTTCCACCTTTAAGATGATACGGGTCATACAAATAATGTGGTATTTGTTCTAATAAATTTTACCCTATCTTGCTCTCCATTAATTTTCTTCATCCTACCATGTAATATGTTACCATTTCAGTACTAATTATGCTCACGGAGATCGGGGTTTTAGTCACAAGATCACATATAACATATTAATAGTCCACTTTGTTTATTTGGGCATGAGCTACTGTGTTCTGGCCCCAATGACAATACAAAAACCGTCTCCTTTGGATATGGGTCAATATTTTGTTTTCCTTACACACACTATGGTTTCCACCTTGACTCAAATGTCTCTCGTGTCTAGTCCCTCCGGAGATCGGGGTTTTAGTCCCAAGATCACATATAACATATTAATAGTCCACTTTGTTTATTTGGGCATGAGCTACTGTGTTCTGGCCCCAATGACAATACAAAAACCGTCTCCTTTGGATATGGGTCAATATTTTGTTTTCCTTACACACACTATGGTTTCCACCTTGACTTAAATGTCTCTTGTGTCTAGTCCCTCCATGAACGTGTTTTTGGAACGGTCCACCCACATTGTGAGAGCTACCCCTTGGTGGTATCCAACAACATTGATGATCATGAACCTTTCTCCATCACAGGTTTGCTCATTTTAATTTTGTGAGAGAGACTCACAAACTTAACAATTAAAATTACTGGAAGAGAATTTCTCCATAGAATAAGATTTCCTCAATATTGTTGCTGATAAGGTTATTTATAATAGAAATTATAAAATTTTGGATGCAAGAGATCCCTAATTGTTAAAATATAAAAGAATTCTGGAGCTTGAAAGCAAAATGGATAATATGGAGATAGAAGAGAGGGTAAAGCACAATTCACATGGTGGAATCGTAATGGCATAATTGTGGACATATAAATTTAAATTATATAAAATATACAAAATTTAATATACAATATTCAAAAAAGGTTATATTAAATGCTATATAGATGTAGATATTTAACTTTGGAAGTAAGGATTGTAAATCTCAATATATATTTCAATCCATTCAACTTATAATATACTCTTACTATGTGTATATTGTTTGCATACTTGATGAATATGGTTCAATCTAAATGTTTTATACCTAATACAATATTTTAAAACTGTTGTTATATGCATATTATTTACATCATAAAGTCATTAACTAATTTTCAAATTAACTTTACACCCAAGCGTTTAAGTGCTTCTCATCTGAGCGATCTCAAATATTTCATGATTTTTACTTTTGATCCATATATGTAAATTTGTTTGATAGACGGATTAATCCTCCGTAAAGTCAATGTAGACAGCATCTTGGACGTAACGAGATTCCTCTATTCGCCTATAGATATACGCTACATCATATATGATTAAAAGATAGATTAATGTACAGAAAGTTCATTGTAGACAGTATTTGCCCATACATATAGGCTACATTTTCAAAAGAGACTATCCATAAAAGAGACGACAATTTATGGGCTACATGCCGAAGGATTCCTGAATAAGGAGTCCCACAAGACTCATATAAATAGGCTACATTTTCAAAAGACACTACCGACAAAAGGGGCGACAATTTATGGGCTATACGCTACAGAATTCCTCAATCAGAAGTCTCACAAGACTCATACAGACAGATCGGCCAGATCCACACGCTATATATCAAGAACTGGCAGGCAGTTCACTGATTGCATCTAAATAAACGACCACGACATAAATGTTTAATTTGCCGATAATAGATTGCTTTCCCATGATCGCACTCTATGGCAATTGATAAAACCCGTTGTCTTCCCCACAACTACATTTGAGAAGATTTAACGTTGAAACCGTTAAAAACAAAAGAAAACTGTATTCAGGCGATAAGAAAGAAACCGTTGGAAACAAAAGAAAATTGCAGTAAGATGATTTACATCAATCGACAAACTTCCCTTAAGAATTCACCCAAAAGACACAATCCGTTAACCGACTCTCCAGAATCACTTCGTTTTGGCCATGGCCCATCCGAATCAGATGCTCATGGCCCTGATTTTTATGGCCAACAAGACCTGCTAAATCTCCTGCAGCAATTTCGGTGAGATTTGCTTTGTTGCCGTCGCTGGGGGACCATCCCGTCGTTGCGGGGCCGTTGCTGGTGGCTTTGTGTCGTTTGGGGGCAGGAGGAAGGACCAATTCATGGTCAGGAAGGAGGGGTATGTGGCCTCGGAACAAAGCAGCGTGGCTACAGAGCTTGTCCTTCCGGGTGAATGTGGTGCCACAGGAGCAACGCCACAGGCTGTGCCCGCAGTGCTTGCCATGGGTTTTGAGGTCTCCCACGACAGAGAACTGCTTGTCACATTTCTGGCATGTATACATCTTCGGGCAGTGGATACGCTTGTAATGGTTCCTCAGTGAAGTTATCGATTTGAGGGGCTCGAAATTGCGGTGGTTCTTGTTCCGCCTGCATCTCTCGGATGGACACGAATACCTGCTTGCCGTCGTGGAGAAAGAAGAAACAGCCGCCAATGGTTTGGACATCAGCGCCTGGTTCGTCCTATATTCGTCCCCGTGGGCTCGCATGTGCACTCGAACATCGGCCTCACGCCTGAAACCCTTCCCACACATGTCACAGAAATGCGCGTGCTCTGTCAGAATATCAGTCTCGTTTATCTCTATGATTTTGGGATTCCTGTCACCAGTTGTAGCTCCCTCCGCTGTGATGTCTGAGGGAGATTTATTGTCCTGTAAATCGCTTCCACCACAAAACCGTACAGCGCTCGCCCCATCAGGGTTTGAGTGTTTCCGGAATCCTAACCCTAGCGGCGGCGGTCGGTTGTCGGTTTGAATCGCAAAATAGCCGCCGGGGTCTGACCGTTGTGGAACATCCGTCGATGCCAGATTCGCGCATTCTGGGTTCTGGACTGAGAGCAACAGTGATGCTGCGGTAGCGATAAGTTCATACAAAATTGACAAAATAAATCCTGAAAACGAAGCTGGCTGATCATGGCGACCTTCACGAACAAATGCCTCTAGTTGCTGAGCATTCTGGTGAAGAATTGAAAGATTCGACAGGAAAACGTTAGAACCCGTTTCACGCGGAGCCCCACTGGATAGATCAACCTCCATTGCAAGCCACGTAGCCAAATTATTACTACTGCTTTGTGGCATCCCCTCGGAAGCCGATGCTACTGGCCATTCACAATACGTAGGGTTACCGCTGCCATTACTGGCTACCCGTTCTTCATGAAGGTTCGACAATGTTTGCAGTTCTCTCCCTTGATGCCGTTCGCCGGCGTGATATTCAACGGAGCGAATGGGGTTGGAAGTTGGAACCATCTACGAAGAAACCCCCTTCGCAGACGCAATCGGGATGGAACAGTAAATCGTACTCCATCTCGAAACCCTGGTGACCAGCTCTCGCATCGTCCATTGTTTCAATTTCCTAAGGACAAACAGAGTCGTCGGCGATATTTTCCTTCATTCATAAAAGTCGCCCTTTTATATCAGATCTGAGAGATTCTTCTACATTGTTGTGGGATTGTACTAAAAAACAGAGAGGAGACCAAGAAATTGAGCAACATCTTCTCCATTGACAAGTGAGAGTAAAGGTTCTATGCTAGGCTAAGGTTACTCATTATTGTATGCTATTATTGGACTATCACATTAGGTTGCGTATGTGTCAACCTACGCCTGCACAATAAGTTTATAATAACTTTATCAACATAACATGTAATCATGATGTTTCATGAGTTGTTACAATGCATCAAATAATTTTGATAGAAAAACATTCAATGTTATATATCTAAATATTTAATAGAGATGTAATCTGATCTTTTTCATAAATTGAAAAATCATAATTTAAAATTATTAAATTTGCACAATCGTAATATAATAAAGATTCAATGCATTTTTCCCTTAAAAAATAAAATTTTATCTATTAAAAAAAATAACCAAACGACGTAATTTTCCAAAATTTTCCCAGCTCAGTTTCCCACTCAGGTGCTTGGCAAATGCATTTAGTGCCCTTTCATGCCTATTATATTTCCAAAATACGTAAGGTCGATTTTGTCTCAGATTACGTGCCGAGTGGCCAGCCAAAGTTTCAGAAAGACATCAGAAAGGAGCTCATGTTTTGATACGGTCACGCGCAATTAAGCTGGCTAGGTTCGATATGGTATTATGGGAGTTATGGAAAGTTTAGTAAAAAAATATGGGGAAAAGAATTGGGTAGAAAGAAGAAATATTACATTTAAGAATTCAACTTTAAGTATGATTTATAACAAAAAGAGTTTATTGGAGTTAGTCACATCAATTTAGGTGTGAAACAGGATGGTGGAAAAGACATAAAGAAGTTTGGGAAGAAAGGGTGTGCACATTTTGTACGTCTCGGGCTATGGAATCGGAAAAACATTTCATTTTGGAATGTGATGCATGCAAAGACATCAGAGAAAGTTATGAGAACATGTTAGTGTCATTTTCTTGGCATTGTAGGTTGTGTCAGCTCATCATCACTTTGAATCGAAAAAACATTGAATTACAAAAAGCTAAAAACAAAAAACTAATGGTCTCTAAACTATTTTTAATCTGGTGAACCTTAAAATATCATCTGATTTCATTACCATATCATGATTTTATCTGATTAGACTTAAATACTCATATAAGCCTTACATAATTTTATAGCCTGAAATCCTAAACAATATAGACCTATTATCAAAAACCAATTTCAAATCATAACATTGAACGCGTGGAGCTTCTTGCCGACTTCAGTCCAAATTAATAGATAATTATTGCTTAAAACAACGAAAATGTCTTAACCGCCATTAATTTATATCATTGTTATTAGTGGAATTTCCAACAATCACATGGCATGAAATGTTATGACTGGAGTAGGATTCATGGGTAAAGGTTGTCAATACAGGTAGCAGCTTACATTGGCTAGCATTAATCATGTATAAAAATATAATGGAAATAGGATTATTAATATATTGATGGTTTTATATATATTTTCATGACATAATTTTTTTATCACAATTTCTAATTAATTAAATGGTATGATTGTATAAATAAATTCAGCTCTTCACGTCAGATATTTCATATTTTAAATATCAAATTTTAGCTATTTTTATAAGTTTTTAGTAAAATTAAATCCAAAATTTTGTTTAGGGAAAAGAAAATTATGATAATAGTTAGATTATATTTTATGGTAATTAATATACCATTATTATATTAAATAATTTCTTTAATAAATATAATAGTTATATGATAATGCTTTTAAACTTTTAATTTAATTTAATTTAAAGGGGCTGTTTAAATACTAAATTACAAAATTCAAAATTCAAATTTTTTTAGTTATTTAATGAATTTTTTGTAATGTTAATTGGATTTCTAAAAAATGGTGACAAGATATAGAAAAACATTTTATGTCAAAAAAATTGATTTCTAAGTAAATAAATATAAATCTCATTATGAATATAAGTGCCACATATATTATTCTAAGTATAATTTCTCAAATCATTATTTATTTTTTGTGAATAAATAAATTTAAGAAATTTATGATAATTATTTTCTCTGTTTAAAGATTCTAATTAATATGAAATATATGAGAATTGTTTTTATTTTTAAGACATAAATTCTAGATATTTAGATTAATGACTTAGTTCCATGAAATATTATATTCAATATAAAATAAGTGATAATTATTTTATTTTTATTTTCAATAGATAGATTCCATATATACCATAGTTATAATCTTTATTTTTTATTAATGTAAACAAGTTAGTAATATTTACTAAAAAATAAAAATTCATATATTATTTGAACACAATTATGAAAATAAATGTTCACATGTTATTTCACAACCATTCTTATTATTATTGAAATAATGAATTTTTTATTACATAATCTAGGGAACTTATTTCTTAATTTTGTTAGCACCATAAAGTTATTTAGAATTTATGAAATCATTATTCATAATCTCTCTTATTTAAACTTATGTGAAATAAATTTTATTTTAACAAATAAAAATATATTAAAATATAAACTAAAACCTAAATAAAATACCAAAATAAAATGGACCAAACTGCCATAAATAACGGATCATAACAAAAAAATGGAGCACCCAAAAAATAAGGTGGACCAAAATCTCATAGCTAATGGACTGTAACCAATCTTATAATTCTATGAAGATTACTAGCCCTATTTTCATTTGTATTCTATGTTTCTAATTAACAATTTATGTAGTCATGATTTGAAGATAATGAAATGTCCAAAATCTCATAGCTAATGGACCATAATCAATGTTATAATTCTATTAAGGTTACGAGCCCTATTTTCATTTGTATTCTATGTTTTTAATTTACAACTTATGTATTGATGATTAGAAGATAATGAGATGTTTGAATATCATTCATGTTTGTTTTTTTATTATTATAGTTAATATAGTGTAGGTTTCACATAATTTTTTAGTATTTTTTTTTTTAATCTCCAAAATTCTTATGAGTATTTGTTGGAAACTCCAAAACTTATAATAGTTGGGTGAAGTTGCTTTTTCTTTTGGAAATGTTTTTTTAATAAATATTTACAGACTCACTTTTATTTTTAGCATGGTACCTAGTGTAAATTAATTAGTGTACATGCATTTATCTTTGTAGGAAACTACTCATAGCCTTTCCCAATGTCGCTCACTACCAACAATATCAACAATAGGGCCTTTGAATAATCATATAGACCAACAAATGGTGAGAACAGTTCATATTAACAAAAAAAAACTTACACATTAACAAAAAAAAAAGCTTACACCTTGATAGAGAGAAAAATAACTATTTTCTTAACTATCCATACCAAATCTAATTGACAATTTTCATCCATTATTTACTAGATAAATGGTTCCATTAATACTTATCCATTATTTTCATTCATATATATATTACACACTTTAATGAAAATAAAAGAAGTTACTGGGACATATAGATCAAGCATATAGCATAATCCCTAATGTTTTTAATCATTTAAAAAATAAACTACTTAATATTATCCTTGAGATGCAATTAGCGGTTAGGACAAAGGCTACTTATTAGATCATGTAATGAGCACACTATTCAAGAAATCAAATATTATCCTTGAGATGTAATTAGCGGTTAAGACAAAAGCTACTTATTAGATCATGTAATGAGCACAATGCTCTTCTATAATGGTGAATAAGCTATCAAATATGCTAAAATAGGGCTACTTATTGTACCATGTAATAAGCACAATAAGCACAATAATGTTCTTCTACGATGGTGAATAAGTTATCAAATATGCTAAAATAAGACTACCTATTGGACCAAGCACAATAATGTTCTTCTATGATGCTGAATAAATTATCAAATATGCTAAAAATAAGTTAATGTTGAAAACCAATGCTTTTATAAATGTTTATAATTCTATATCAAATAGATCTGGTCGAATGTGAATGAAAAATTATTATTCAGTTAGGATGTATGTTTTTATATACCAAAATCTAAATTTTAAAAGATAATATATGCAAATGAATTGTTTGTCATAATCTATTTGATATAATATATAAAGAGTGGGTACACCACAACCATGAGAATTGATATAACAAGTAACAAATGGTATGTCCAACAATTATAGCCACGGTCATAGAATTTTTCATTAAAAGGAAAAAGTATTTAAGAAGGTTTTAATGCAGGTTGAAAATTCTTCAAAAAAAAAAAAAATGTTTAAATCTCTACAATCGATATTAGTGATTTCGGCAAAATGATTTAATGAAGATATTTTCCATGCATTTCAAATTTTAAATAATGTTTAATGATATTTTTTTAATGTATTACAAGTTTCAATTCCTATTAGATGAAATTAAACATTGTTAAAGATTTCAAAGTTATAATTTTTTGAGTAGAGGCACTCTACAATTTACTATCATGTAATTTTTCATTTAAAAATAGTAAAATAATACTTTAAATTAAAAAATTAAGAAT
>APFE030643600.1:68505-93795 GCA_000404065.3 Pinus taeda
GTGTTCATGAGACATAAGAGAAGCACTCAGTTCATCTACCATGAACTGTGAGAGATCTTTTGTTTCTTCTATTGCTACTACAACAGCTGCAGACCTTGAGGGTAAACATCTCAAGATCTTCTCTATGATCCTTCTTTCTTCAAGGATTTCACCATGAGATCTTATCTGGGTTATCAGCCCAATAACCTGAGTGAAGAATGAATCTATTGTATCAAATTCCTTCATGCTGAGTGTTTTAAAGTCTCTCCTCAACATCTGTAACTTTGTAGTCTTCACCTTCTCCATGCCTTGATAGGCAGTTTTGAGAATATCCCATGCTTCTTTGGATTTTGTTGCTGCTGCAATCCGTGGAAAGATACTTTCATGTACTAATTAGAAGAGAAAAAAGAGGGCTTTGGCATCCTTCTTCTTGTCACTCTTCAACTGGTCTCTTTTTTCTACTGTCAAAGCAGCCAACATTGTTGCATCTGTAGGTTCAACATAGCCAGTTTCAACCAGCTCCCATATACTTTGAGAAGCAAACAATGATTTCATTTTTATGGACCAATCACTATGATTTTTCCCATTAAACTATGGCAGTTGGGAATTTGTCAAACCTGTTCCAGCATCTGCCATATTAAATCTGTATAGGTAAAGAAGAGATACTGACTGTAAAATTAAAAACAGGCAAAAACTTTCTCTGCTGAAAAAATCTGCTCTTCAAACTTCTTACAGCTCCTACAGTGAAAAACAAACTCTGTTTTTGACTCACTGAGTGCCTAGACTAGCTCTGATACCATGTTGGAATTTTATGGTGATTTCAAACACAAAAGACCAGAGAACAACGCTCTGATACAATGGTGGAATTTTCTGCTAAATTCCTTAACAAACAAACAACAAAAAACTGCTCTGTTTCTGCACAAAAACTGATAATTTCGTTTTCTGTACTTGGTGTTGCAGCAATAGGATTCGGTGTTGCGGCAACGCTGATCGTGGTGTTGCAGCAATAGGAAATAATACTATGTTTTTGTTAACAAAGAAAAAACAGAAAATTGCTTACTGGAAACCATGTTGCGGCAACAGGTGTTGCAGCAGCAGGAAACTGTGTTGCTGCAACACGATTTTGACGCTAAGTCACTTTAAGAAGTTGGGCGTCAAAATCACTTATAAATTTACAGTGAGACAATTAACGCTTGGTGTAACAGCAACTAAAACAATTTGGTGTCAAATCACTAATAGACTTGCAGAGTAAAATCAAAGTATTTTTGACACTTGGTGTAACAGAAACAGAAAATCAGCAAAACAGTAAACTTGTATTCGTGAACAATAAACAAAACTGATACAGTAAACTTAGCTGTTACAAGAGGAACACTTCAGTTCCAGAAATCGATTTTCTCTAACTCAGAAAATCGCAGGTTCAGCACTGTTGTGCATTTACAGAAGAGACACACACTTGTTCTTCTAACCTTCACTCTTTTCTCTCAGAGTACAAAAACAGAACTGCTGTTCAAAAATCTCTCACACTCACACAGAAAATAGAACTGCTTTTCTTTTCTGCTTACGCTGCCTCTCTTAGAAAAAACAGGACTGTTGTTCATGTATTTATATGAAAACAAATATCTGAGTTAAACATTAAACAAAGTGAAATATCTGCTGATATTTATCTTTGTATTTATTGCAGAAGGCGGTGATGCCTTTTCAACAAAAATAAGACGGCTATCTGCAGGGGATTTAATTTCTGAATTTAATGCTCAAAAATATCAGAAGACTTTGCAGCACCGAACAATCTGAAATAACTGCTGTAGATCAAATCTTTGTTCAGCATTTATGTGATGCAGTTGGAATTAAATTCCAACACTTTCCCTTAATTTCAACTACTGCATACTCAGGCATTTCCTGAAATGATCAAAACCTTTCTTTGGCAATGGTTTTGTCAAGATGTCAGCTAGCTGATCCTCTGTTCTGCAGTGTTGCAAAACAATCTCACTATTGTTAACCAATTCACGTATGAAGTGAAATTTGGTATCTATGTGCTTTGTTCTTTTATGAAAAACAGAGTTTTTAGACAAAGCTATTGCTGAGCTATTGTCACAGTAAATGGTTGTGCCATTTTCATGTTCATGACACAAATCTCTGAGAACTCTTCTCAGCCACACTGCTTGGCATGCTGCTGCTGTTGCTGCCACATACTCTGCCTATGTTGTTGACAAAGCTACAACTGGTTGCTTCTTGGAAGCCCATGAGATGGCTCCCGATCCCATATGAAACACATATCCTGATGTGCTTTTCCTATCATCAATACTTCCAGCCCAATCACTGTCCGTGTAACCTGTCAACATGAAACTTTCAGAAGAGGAGTATAAAATACCAAACCCCTTTGTTCCATTCACATACCTTAGAATCCTCTTGGCTACCTCCCAATGAGTCTCTTTCGGTCTTTCCATAAATCTGGAGATTAAACTCATAGCGTGCAGAATGTTTGGCCTAGTTGCAGTCAAGTACATAAGGTTGCCAACTATGCTTTTGTACAATTTTGGATCAAAATCCTTGTTGCTGTCTTCTTTGGTCAATTTCAGCCCCATTACAGTTGGAGTCACAGCTCCCTTGTTATTCTGCATGTTAAATCTCTTCAACATTCCTTTTACATATTTATCTTGAGAAATAAAAACACCATTTTCACTTTGGTCTACTTCAATTCCAAGAAAATATCTTAAGAAACCCAAGTCAGTCATTTCAAATTCACTTTTCATGACTGCTTTAAAATCAATAATGAGAGAAGCATCATTGCTAGTAAAAATCAGATCATCTACATATAAAACAACAATAATAATCTTACCGTCATTTTCCTTTATGTAGAGTGTGGGTTCACCATCACACTTATCAAACCCATTCTCAATCAGATAAGCATCTATTCTGCTGTACCATGCTCTTAGAGCTTGCTTCAGCCCATATAGAGCCTTCTTCAGTTTGCAAACTTTATGCTCTTGGCCAGCGACTTCACAACCTGGAGGTTGTTCAACATAAACCTCTTCTTTAAACACTCCATTTAGTAATGTATATTTAACATCCATCTGATAAATCTTCCATTTGTGTTGTGCTGCAATAGACAATAATGTTCTGACTGTTTCCATCCTTGCTACTGGTGCAAAGGTTTCATCATAGTCTCTGCCTTGTTGCTACTTGTAACCTTTCACAACAAGTCTTGCTTTGTGCCTGTCAATCTTGCCTTCAAAATTTCTTTTGGTCTTATAGACCCACTTAACTCCAATGGAATATTTACCTTCAGGGAGGTCCACTAACTCCCATGTTTTACTCTTTTCAATTGCACCAATTTCTTCATTCATTGCTTCAATCCATTTATCTTCATTTACAGCATCTTCAAAATGAACTGGGTCATCAACATGACAATACAAAGTGAATAATGAATTCAGAACGGTATTGGTACTTACCTCTCCTTGTTCATAAATCTCATTCAGATTTCTGAATCTTGGTCTTCTTGGTGTGATGGAAGTTCCTTCTGAACTTGAGGGTATTTCAGATCCCTGTGGTGTGCTTGAAGAAGCACTGCCTTGACTTCTTAAGGCTGTTCGAATTCCAGCTTGTGTGGATTGCTGAATTTGCTGTGGTGGAGGAGGAACCACCAAGGAAGGATTATTTGCTGTTGTCCCTTCCTCTTCTTCTTCATGTGACACAATTGTCTTCACATTCACTGTTTTTTCTAGGCTTCCATCCCAAGCTTCATCTTCAATGAACTGCACATCCCTGCTCACTATCAATTTCTTAGTGGATGGATTATAGAGTTTGTATGCTTTTGACTCATCACAATAGCCAACAAACACACACTTCTCCCCCTTACTATCAAGCTTTCTCCTTAGCTGATCCATTACATGTGCATAAGCTACACAACCGAATACTCTCATGTGAGTGACTGTTTTCTTTTGACCACTCCATGCTTCTTCTGGTATTCTGTTCATGACAGCTTTAGTTGGACATCTATTCAAGATGTAAACTGCGCAAGTGACAGCTTCTGCCCAATACTCATGAGGCGAGTGTTTTTCCTTCAGCATACTTCTAACCATGTCAAGAATGGTTCTATTCTTTCTTTCGGCAACACCATTTTGCTGAGGTGTATACCTTGTGGTGAACTGCTTTTGTATGTCATTCTTTCTGCAAAAACACAAAAAGTCTTGGGAGATGTATTCTCCTCCTCTGTCTGTTTTGAGCAATTTGATGTAATGCCCACACTGCTTCTCAACAAGAGTTTTGAAGTGGCGGAATTTCTCGAACACTTCACTCTTCTGTTTCAGCATATACACCCATGTCTTTCTGGTGTAATCATCAATGAAAGTTAAAACATATCTATTTTTGAAAAATGTGTTGGAAAATTTGGGTAAATTCCATAACAGACAGACAAAAAAAATGCTCTGTTTTAACACTCTATCTTTAACGCAGAAAACAGAAAATCGTTTGCTAGAAACGGTGTTTCAGCAAAGCAGTTTGGTGTTGCAGCAACATAGTTTGGTGTTGCAACAACGTAGTTGGAATTTCTGATAATTCAAAACAAAACTGAAAAACAGAACAATACTCTATTTTTCATAGCTGAAAAACGTTTGCGGAATATGGTGTTTCAGCAACGCTGAAACTGGTGTAATAGCAATGCAATTTCGTCAGTTACTGTTCTTGGTGTTACAGCAACAGTGATTTGATGTCAAGTCTATTTTTCTGCTTACGGTGTAACAACAACGTGCAACGGTGTAACAACAATACAAAATTAACTTGTATTCATAAATAGTAAACCAACTGATACAAATTCGTCTTCCTCACATAGAGGGATTTTCACAAACCAATTTTTTTTATCTCAAAAAATTACAGGTTCAGCGCTGCTGTGCATTTTACAGAAAAGACTCTCTATCGTTCTTCTAACCTTAAAACAGAACTGTTGTTCATTACATTTATAGGAAAAAACATATCTGAGTTTAAACAATAATCAAAATATCTTCTAACGCTTATGTGCGTATTGAATGCAGCAAGCGGTGATGCCTTTCTCAAGAAATCAAGTCGGCGATTGCAGGGGAATTCAATTCTATGAATTTAATGCACATTAATGTGCAAAATATCAAGAGTGACTTTGCGGCATCGAACAACCTGGAATATCTATAGAAAATCAGATTTCTATCCAGCTGTTTATATTGCAGTTGGGATTAAATTCCAACAAAATGATGGTATTTGCATCGGTCCACACACATCAGAGTGAACAATTTCCAAGGGTGCTTTTTCCCTTATTCTCTTTGCTGCTGGAAAGCTTTCTTTGTGTTGCTTGCCCAAGATGCAGCCTTCACAAAGGCTGTCCAGTTTTTCGATCAATGGCAATCCTTTTACCATTCCGTTTTTGTGCAATAGATTCAAGCCTCCGAAATTGAGATGTCCAAATCTCAAGTGCCACAACCAATTCACATCTTTCACTTGTTCCTGAAAGACTTCTTGTTAACCAGCCGCAATAGTTCTTCCTTCCTTCAAATCTGCACTGCGTTTGAGAGGAAACATTCTATTGCTAGTCATCTTCACCTGTGCAATGATCTTCTTACTTGGAGGTATGTCTTTGATTGTACACGTATCATCTTTGAAGAACACGTTGTAACCTTTGTCAATGAGCTATCCAATGCTCAAATGATTACATTTCAGACCAGGTACATAGTATACCTCTGGCACAATCATCTGTTCTCCATTTCTTGCTTGGATACTAACTCTGCCCTTACCCTTGATAGATCTCTTACTATCAGTTCCTGTTGTTACCTCAGATTTCACATTTTTATCTAGATTGGCAAACATTGCAATATTTCCAGTCATGTGATTACTACAACCTGAGTCTAAGAACCAAAAATATTCTTGTTTGTCTTGTGCAATGTTACATGTTAACGACACATTCTTTAGATTCTTATCTTCTTCATTTGCAAAATTAGCATTCTGCCTACTATTCATGTCATTTTGTTTTTTTCTACATTCATTGGCGTAGTGCCCATATTTCTTACAATAATGACATTGGAATTAGGATTTGTCATACCTTTGTGCATGAGCTTGTTGTTTTCTTGAACCTTCATCTTGGTTCTGATTGCAACTCCTTCCGCTTGTGTTTGCAGGATAATATCTGCCTCTATTTTGGCTTCTTCCACGACCTCTGTTATTTACTTTGCCTCGACGTTTTCTTTGGCTGAAAGACATCTGAGTCTTGAATGCTTGCTCAAAATAGGAATCTGTTCCTCTACTCAGTCCGTGTTCATGAGACATAAGAGAAGCACTTAGTTCATCTACCATGAACTGTGAGAGATATTTTGTTTCTTCTATTTCTACCACAACAGCTTCAAACCTTGAGGGTAAACATCTCAAGATCTTCTCTATGATCCTTTTTTCTTCAAGAATCTCACCCTGAGATCTTATCTGGGTTATCAACCCAATAACCTGAGTGAAGAATGAATCTATTGCATCAGATTCCTTCACGCTGAGTGTTTCAAAGTCTCTCCTCAACATCTGCAACTTTGTACTCTTCACCTTCTCCATGCCTTGATAGGCAGTTTTGAGAATATCCCATGCCTCCTTGGATTTTGTTGCTGCTGCAATCCATGGAAAAACACTTTCATGTACTGATTGGAAGAGAAAAAAGAGGGCTTTGGAATTCTTCTTCCTATCGCTCTTCAACTGGTCTCTTTCTGCTACTGTCAAAGCAGCCAGTGCTGCTGCATTTGCAAGTTCAACATAGCCAGTTTCAACTAGCTCCCATATTCCTTGAGAAACAAACAATGCTTTCATTTTTATGGACCAATAACTGTCATTTTTCCCATTAAACTATGGCATTTGGGAATTTGTCAAACCAGTTCCAACATCTGCCATCTTAACTCTGTATAGGTAAAGAAGAGATACTCACTGTATAATTAAAAGCAAGCAAAAACTTTCTCTGCTAGAAAAAATCCGTTCAATAAGCTTCTTACAGCTCCTACAGTGAAAAACAAACTCTGTTTTTGACTCACTGAGTGCCTAGACCTGCTCTGATACCATGTTGGAAAATTTGGGTAAATTCCATAACAGACAGACAAAAAAAAATGCTATGTTTTAACACTCTGTTTTTAACACAGAAAACAGAAAATTGTTTGCTGGAGCAGTTTGGTGTTGCAGCAACGTAGTTTGGTGTTGTAGCAACGTAGTTGGAATTTCTGATAATTCAAAACAAAACTAAAAACAGAACAATACTCTGTTTTGCATAGCCGAAAAACATTTGCAAAATACGGTGTTTCAGCAACGCGGAAACTGATGTTATCTCAACCAACATATGTACACTGGCTTATTTATTGTACATAACGTGAATGGTTTTGTTCTTGGATTTATAATTGTTTCTTTGAAATGGATTCCTTATAAGATTCTTAAGCAAAATTATATTGGCCATCACAGCCAAATTATTTTCATAGAATCCCACCAATATTCTAAGTTGTACGAAAATGTCAAAAGATTATTTACTAGCCATACAAATTTATTTATCTCACTTGTGCTCAATTTGACCATTGTGGATATATTCAATGTTTGTCATTGATTATGCCACTTCATTTGACACTGATATTTAGTTTTTATACGAAGTATTATCACAACCGTGCTTGGAAAATTCTTAGTGAATTTTCTCTTTTTTACATACTTAAATTTTTGGATTTTAGATTAAATAATTTCGTAGATTGACCTTAGCCATTGCCAAAGCTCTAGATCTCATAGCCAACAATCATAGCCACCAAGGCTCTATAAATTAGTACATTGCTTTTGAATTAAAAACCTTCATCCACACTCGGTTGTCTGGGTTAAGTTTCAATGTATGGTATCTTATCCATTTCTTCAATCTTGGTTTGAATTTTTTCATATAGTCCATAGCCTCGCTTGAATCTATTTTCTGTCTATGATTATAGAAGTAGCATAGTGTTGTACCCACTTTATCATGTGAGTAGAGCGAGCTCAGTAACACAACCAGAGCATCACGTGAAGAAAGCTAGCTTAGTGGTGCTGCTTCTTTGTCTGCGTTGTTTTCCAACACTGCTTCTGTTGTCAGCATTAGGTAAGTGATCTAAATTAAAAAGTAAAGTAATTGTCACATACATCTCTTTGTTTTTGCACTTAATTGTTATATTTCAATTTTTTTTTTTTTTTGTTTAAAATCTCAAATTAATTAAAAAAAAATAGCTATAGGACATTAATGTTGAGAGGGATAAAAATATTTATGTCGTCCTACATGCTCATATATATTGGATTTATAAAAATGTTAGACATCAATGATGAGATGACCAAATTTTTTTATCGGGTAATACATAATCATATATATATTGGATTTATAAAATTATTTTTTGTAGTAGGATTTCAAAATAAAAGTAACTATATGAATTTTTAGATTCATTAATTCCAGTGAGCCATTGAAAAATATTCAATTGCGCTTGCTGTGGTTTAACATATTGTGCAATATTTATTATTTTTTAATAGAAATTTTCTTATTAAATGGAAATTAATATTTAATATTTAATATTTATGATATTAGGCTTATATAGGAGAATATATATATTTATTAATAAATTTTATTAATGGATATATTAAAAAAAAAACTCCATAGAGTGTGTAGATTAAAGTATTAAATTTGAGCTTTATGGCTTATGCCCAAAATAATTGGCGAGCGGGAAAATTAAAATTTTGATGTGGCAATTTTAATATAAAAATTTATTGAAATACATTGTATTGTAATTGTTAAATATAAAATTTTATAATTTAATTGTAATAGGAGTATTTTACATTAATCTTATTTTGTTTTTACATTTTATCTTATTCTTATTTATTTATTTATTATTTGCAATTTGACATAGTCAAAATGCTTGCATTCCATAGATTTCCAAAATATAGGTATATCTTTATTTATCTTGAATTTAGTAATAAGACTTAAACCATAAACATTAAGACAACGAACAATAAGATTCTATAAAAATGATATTAAGCTTAAAAATACTACTTTCCTAGTGCTTTGGTGCTTTATAGACCCTTTTTGTTCTTTTGTTTTCTCGTTTTTGAGTTGCATGCCAATGCATGAAATCATTTGTTTAGAGCCAAAAGCAGTTATATTACAACATACATAGTGGTTGCACTTGTTGCATGTTGTTGGCAATTTTTTATGCAACTTAGATCAAACATGTAGTTTCATTTTTTCTTGTAATGTTAGTGTATATTGTAAACAATTTTGCAAGGATCGATATGGATAAAATGAACATATTAGTGCACTTTGTTGTCACATTGTTGTTTTTTTGAATGTTCATCGTGCTCTTATATGTTCCGGTAATTTATATCATGCTTGTGCTACATTCATTCATTAGCTTTAAATACCTTCACATCAAATTTCTTGGACATTTTAGACAAAGTTTGACATAACCATTCACTTTGTTTATTAGTCATGTTTGCTCTTCAAGAGAATATAAGTGGTATATTATATTGGTTTACCTCATGTGTGTAGACATATAATATATCTATATTGAAATGTGGAGCACTTAGTAACAATCTTTTTAATGCATTGAGTTAAATCCGCAAGCTATATGCAATATACTATTATTGTCAAAGTTTCTTGTCATTATTTTGTCTTAGTTACTTTGAAGCATGCTATTACTTGTGTGGTGTTGTTATTTTGTTTTGAAATGATGATAGCTAGAGATAAATTGGTTTGCAAGCACTATGTTAATGAGCATACACATAGTGAGAGCCCAGGTCTTCCCAACCATAATGAGAATCTTATGAATTTTATAATAGTTATGAATTTTCCAATGTTTCTATATTTAAAATATGCTTGGGTTAACAAATATTATATTGGTAGATTATAGTGTGTAGTGGACACTCATGCATTTAATAATATACCTTTATCTTTTTCTCGTGTTCTTTGTGACAAAGAAGACTATTCACAACTGTACTATTTTGAAGAAAAAGAGTGGGAGGTGAAGGAGAGGGTTAGGAGAGAAAACTACACTCTGTATATAAAATTTCATAGTTTACTCCAATAATACTTCTTGGTTTAATTCTCAAAGTATTTTATGCTTCTTAATCTATAATAAGAAAATACATTGGACGATCTACATATTTGCTCATTGACATTATGGAAAAAAATTGCTTTTGTGATACATGAATCACATTTTGAAGAAATTTATTACAAATTATCTAGATTCCATTTATATAGGTTGCAACATTTCTACTACTACCCAGGAGACTATATTTTTGACTCATTTGTTGTTCTACTTCACTTTTGTTATACATTAGTTGAAATATGACAAGGAATTATAAATCAATTTCACCATTTCTTACATTATCAACATGATGTTTTTATACAATCACTTCATATTGAATTGAATTCTGAATTCCTTGAAGAACTCCATCGAGTTACTGATGTTGAGACATATTTGCAAGGATTGGCTACAACTTCTTCTGATTATAATGCTTCAACAATTACCTTGTGGGGAGATGGTTTTTGCATCAAATGGTTTTCTAATTGGTTTTCAATACCACTCAATTTTTGGTTATTTACAAGTGGAAACCCATATCTCTGCTTCAACCAATATATCCATGGCTATCAATTTACTTTTTTATTGTATAACCAGAATCCTGCATGTGGCCACTTTGAACAAACTCTTCAATATCACACAATGAACATTGTATCACCAAATTATATATCACTTTCTCCATGCATTCTTGCACATTATTCTTCTTTTGTATAGCATGACATGGTGTCCGTTAATTTTTTTTTGTTAGAACAAGGATTCTTGATTCATGATCACATTGTTGATGATTTTCATGACTCTTTGTTCAATTCTATTTACATAGCTTCATCTTGGTTTGACATGTTTTCCATAAGAAAAGCAATTGCAAAAACATTCTACAATTGCTATAGTCAGAATGATCTTAGAGCTATCAAATATTTGCAAAATCACCTAGATACCAAAATGATTGAACAAGATAAATGTGTAAACAATTAGCAAAATTATATTATCAACCTATCCATGCTATATGCAAAAGGACACATAGAGGGAAACCATTTCTCAATCCAATGGATATGTGAAATACTTAATATTAACATCTACGTTTGGGATCCAAGTACCAAAGATATTTCTTTACGATTCTACACATCAAATGTTGCCTAAAAAATAATTTATCTTATGGATTTTCCTATATCCACATCACGTGCACACTTGTATGCGCTTTCGCAAATTAGTAGTGTTTATAGTGTCAATGATTCACATAACATAGATACACATCTCCAACAAATATTGGGAATACCAAATTTTAATGCCATTTCAATTCTTACAACCAAACAACATTTACACATACAATGCAATGTCGTTGCACCATGTAGCCAACTAGACAAGGGTTTCATTAACAATAAAACATCAACGAGAAGAAAATATGTTAGGTTGTATAAACATTGCACAGTAACGAAACAAGTGTCCATTTCTTCATTATTAACTGACCACCATCAGAAGGTAGTACTTCTTCTTCCTATCAAGAATTCTGATAAGCATGCTAGTCGATTGAATCATTTGAAACATGAAATATGTGCATATGGTGCTTTGCAATCACAAGAACAATAAAAACATTTGTAATCGATTAAATCAATTGAGGCATATTTGTAGTTACAAGACACACCTACCCATGTATGTTTTGTTTGTGATAGATTGTAATATGAGAAATATATGTAGCTTATGTGCTATAAAACATTGGCAACTTTTCATGCACTCACAACTACAACTGAGGCAAAGCTATTCAAAAGCCAATGAAAAAAATTGCAAAATTTTCAATATTGCAATAATCAATGGAAAATTGCCTAAATTTGCATCGCCTTTACATATCCGTCGTAACAAAAATATAATTTTGATTGCAGAGTTGACAACTTTGGAAGAGAGATTAGTGTCACCAGGAATGACCTTTGCACAAATATGGCAAATTGGCTACAAAAGATCGCAGATAAGACTAACAGGCACAATCATAATTGTTCCTTCTAATTTGAGCAAAGTTCAAACAACTCTACCTAGAAGTATTGATGATAGCATGACAATTGTGATAATGCTTAAAAGAAAAATAGAATACAAGAATGCATATTTTTCTGGAATGTCCGACCAAAAAAAGTAATGGTTGCCTTACGTGACTTTTACAATACATCTCTTTACAAAAATGAACAAATAGTGATAAACAATGAGGGGAAAGATCATTTCAATCAGCATAAACAAAATCATGAGAGAGTTAGCCTAGAAGTTCATGAAGCAGAATCAATATGCCTTGATAATGATTTAGAACTAGAATCATAAACACTTATGCATGGTTACTCTATAGCACACTTAATCGATGATATTGTTACACAAATATTTCAAATTTCACCTTCTGAAGGATACAAGCCATTGGGTATCTTCCACGACAAGTTCTCCGAAGAGCTTAATTTTCCAACATTGTTTTATGGCTCTAGTTGGCCTATTGATGTGATCAATCGCTTCTCATATCAACAAATTTCACAATGGGAAGTATTGCACAAGTATGAATACTTCTCAAAAAATGTACAAATATATTTTTTAAGGCAATTCATATATTGATAGAACAGGTTTCCAGTTCAGCTTGGATTTCAATTCGCAAAGGAAAGCTAAGAGGGAAAAAACTAGTAGATAGAGATGTCAAGTATCAAAACAACCTTCGAAAAGTTTGCAATCACCAATTGCATATCAATTTCTAAAAAGAATTCACACCTCTCCTCATTACTTTGAAAACATACGAAGAGACATATTTGCAATGATACGCCATCTCAGTCCATCAACATTTTTTGTTACATTCACTAATGCTGAGCACATTTGGGAACCATTGATATATGCATTGAAGAAACAAACTTGTACTATTTCAACAAACCAACCTAATGATAGTCTGAATGAGTGCATAGAAAATTTGATCGAAAGTCAGCCAGTTATTTGTAGTCGCTATTATAGACACATAATCTCATCCATGCATACTTTGATCACAAAAAAACAGTGAACTATTTGGGCAAGTGAAAGACTATTTTTTATCATAGAGTTCCAAAGCAGAGGAACTGAACATGGCCATTTATTGATTTGGATTAAAGATGCACCAATATATCAACATTCTCCTTAAATTGATGTTATTTTTCATTGATAGCTATTTGAATTGTGATTCAAGATTGTTTTCAGATCAAACGATTCAAATACAAACTCATCATCACACAAAAATTTGCAAAAAACAAAAACATTCTAATTGTAGATTCGGTTTTCCTTTTCGCCAATGTGTAAAAATTGTCTCTTGCAACCTTCATACAATAGTGATAGTAACAATAAAGAAATGGAAAAAAAAAAACTTTCTTCTCTCTTACATAACAAGATGTACCCAAAAGACATGATATTGTGTACCTTTTTTCCAATCTTGGTATTACGAACAAAGAATATATATTTATCCTTCGCTCTTGCATTGTTCGACCCATTGTACCATTGAAAATAAATCCCCTGCGATATTGGGTAAATGCATTTGCAAAAAAAATCCCTCAATTGTGGCAGGAAAACACAAATGCACAATTTATATTAGATTCCTATGTTGTTGCAACATATTGTAGTTCCTATATGACAAAAATGGACTCCATAATGACATCCTCCTTTAAATGAGTTTGGGAAGATTGTTTCTCTAACAATAGAGAAAAAATTGAAACTATCAGTAAACATGGAAATGCATTATTGAATTTACAACAAATGTCAAGTAGACAACCTATTCACATTATACTCTCATTTCCTTTGTACTCATGATCTAGAAAAATGATTTTTATTAACACAACTCTAGCTGAAAAACAATCATATTTGCTTAAAAGGCCCGGTCACTTGAAACATGAGCATGGTAGCTCTGATGATATGTTTTGCAGGTCAATCATTGATAAATATGTGGCCCGACCTATTGAACTTGAAATAGTTTGCCTAGCATAATATGTTTCTTGTTATTTAGCCAAGAAAAATGGAACAAAAAAAAAATGCACATGCGTTATATGATTCATTCAATACAATGATGAAAAGGACCCTGAAAACCATTATAGAGTGAAAATTATTCTTTATCTTCCCTATAGAGAATCTGAATGCACTCTTAAAAATGGAAATGTGACCTGGATCGAAGCAGTCTTGTCTCAAAAGGACATTGTTTCTGCCACTAAAAAATATTTTTTCCATTCAATATCACCATGGGGTTACATTGACCTTGCTTCTACTACAATTGCATACAAAGATGAAGAATCACTTGTACTCAACCCCCCATCAAAAAATGACACAAGCACTTATTTCCATGAAGAATACGATATTCAACATGATCTAATGCAAAAAAATTCAATCTAGAAACATGAATATTGCAAGTGAAAAAAAAATGAATATATCAAGCATCCTCTTGTTTTGAGCACAACATCATATCATGAACTTAGAAGAAAAATAAACAAAGAACAACAATTTATATTGAAGCAAATAGTACTATGGGAAAAAAAATATCCTAGCAAAATGACTTTACTTCTTTATCACTGGAGGTGCAGGCACAGAAAAAACAATCACTTTACAGCCACTTTATCATGCATTGATGTGCTACTACAACAAAGAGCTTGAAAGTGACCCCCTTAAGAGAAAAGGCCTGATAGTTTCATTCAATGGCAAGGCTACATATATTGCAAATGGTGTCACAGTGCATTCGTCTTTGCACCTACCACTGTCATATTTTAACATGATGCCAGTGGTTTCTAATAAGCTTGATATGTTGAGAAAGGAATATCTAATCCTTAGAATTTTTCTCATAGATGATGCATCATTGATTGGTTCTCAATTAATATATAACATTCACAAATTTCTTCATGAAATCATGCACACACTAGCCACACCGTATGGAAATCTTGACATTATTTTGTGGTGACCTATGCCAAGCACAACATGTTCATAATCATTGTATGTTTGAGCATCCAGGTCTTAAAGCAACTAGTATTCCTTACAAATTTTGGAAAGAAAATGTTACCTCTTCTGAGCTAAAACAAGTGATGTGGCAAGAAAACAAAGAATTTGTGTATGTATTAAATAGACTTAGAACTTGTTCACATAGTATCAACGATATTGAATATTTCAACAAGAATTGGTATAGATGCCCACCAAAAGATCTGACATTTCCATACTTGTTTTACTTGAACAAGGACGTGCAAAAACACAATGAAAAAATGTTATGCCTCATCAATGCAAAAAATATAACATTGAGTGCAAATGACAAAAGAGTTAGATCATTAGACATAGATAGATACACCAACACCAAAATGAAATTGCCAACTGTCATTTTTCTAAAAGAGAATATGCTCATTGACTTGATGGATGGAAATTATGATATTAAATATGGCTTGGTCAATGGAGTTGAAGGCATTTTTAGAACATTCACAACAACTGAGAATGGTGAAATTCTGATTCAATTTCTTCATCCAATGGTTGGAAACATCCAACGAACAAAATTGAAACATTTGTTCACAAATGACATAATCTCTAATTGGACACGTATCATTAGAGTCTATAGACATGAAAAATAAAAGAATAGCCATAGTTACACAAGAGAACAATCCCCCATTCAACTAGCATGTCCATGAACCATACATAGATCACAGGGCTTGACAATGAATAGATTGGCATTTGGCCCAAAAGGAGTTAGGCAACATGGACTTGTCTACACATCACTTTCACGTGTGAAAAATATTGAATCCTTGTATATAATAAACAAAATAGAACAAAAAAACTTAAATCTCTCTAAAAAAGTTATTGAGCGACAAAGACTTAGAGAAAATTCTCCCTTGCAACTTGAATATAGTTCACAGTCAATAAAAATAAATGGCTACTTCAAAATATGTTCATTGAACACACGAAGCCTCTCATTTCAATTTGAAGATATTATCGTTGACTATGATATGATGAATTCTAATATCCTTTGTTTCCAAGAAACAAAAACAAGTGTGCCTCCACCAAATCCAATGTTTGCAGAAAAATATAAGCACATACAACTATTGCGTTGGCATGGCATTTTGACATGTTATACAAAAAACCTCACAATTCAAAATGTCTTCATGTACAAAACAAATCATATTGAATCAATAATTTCTTTATTTCATTTTCCAAAAAGTGCTATTGTGATTGCAAATGTCTAATGTACAACAAATGCAACAACTAACGAAATCAATGATTTTATAAAATACATTTTAAAACAAGTGCCAACAGATTATCAAATCATTATTGTTGGTGACTTAAATCTGTATGTGCTACATAATAGTTATGGACATTTTTTTTTTCATTTATGCAACAAAACAATTTCAAATTATAGACGACAACAACAACAACTTATTATGGCTCTTTGCTTGACCACATTTGGAAAAATATTGCAAATAGATATGTCTCCTTCGATTTTTTTTATGGTTATCGGATAAACCATTGCACTATATGACTCACCGTACCTTCATTGTACACTTGAACTAGAATTCCTATGTTTATTTTATTAAAGGAAAATGTCAAATGCTCATGTATGTTCTGAAATATTTGACACTCAAAAAACAAGGATAACAACATATGCATCATAGCTAGAGAATCAATCATCCAACTAACCCATATTTCAATTTCATTTACATGTGGAACTTGTACAATCTCATCTATAGACCATTATTCAAAAGCGACAAAAAACACTACAAACAATTCATCATCTATTACAATAATTAAGTTTGAACTTCGTCTTTGAGCTCTCCATCTTGGAAAATATACAATAATAAAAACTTTTCTCTTGGCCTATCCAATATCCATAACCTTTGAATTTAATGAAATTTCATTTCAACCTAGCTTTCCTACAATTTGAAACAATTGCATCCAATAGACATTGTCTCATAGTCACATGAAGGGCGCTTTCAAGTATGGAACAATATAACAGGTACAAGAAACTATGCCATATTGTATTATTACAAAAGGATTTTCAAATTGTAAATCATTTCAATTTATTTCTACTAATTTCATTATCATTGCACACATGCACAAAAACTGATTTCAATTGGATTGTGACACTCAGTTTTCTACACATTAGATCCCTCAAGCACCCAACCCACTTGGATTGTCATAAATATAAATATTTAATATTCATTGTTGACATGTATGCCATGGTTAACATATGCATGTATCTTCTTGTATAGTCTATAGCTATTATTGTTACATATATATCAATATCTACATTGCTCTTTAAATGTAAATTGCCTTTTGTCTTGTTTATTGTATACATTTGCTCATTTACATTTTTTATATATTGGGAAACCTCGTAAATGAATTTTCTTACAATATTTTCTTCCTTTAGCTATGTCTCTTGCATCTAAAACACACTATGCACTAGCCTTCAAATATCTCATTTGATTTCTAAATGACATGTTAGATAAAACTTCCAATCAATTTATTTGTTTTTCCTTTTATTCCACAAATTCCTGAACATTGACACAAATAACCCCTTTTCAAACGACTGTCTATGTGTCTTCTTCTTCAATCTTTAGCTATATTTACTACATCTACATCAATATCTACACTGCTCTTTAAAATGTACATTAATTTTTTAATTGGCTATTGTATATAAATGATCATTTAATTCTTTAATTTGTTGAACGACAGTGTAAATAATTGTTCTTCCAATAATTTTTTCCTCCTCATGTGGTTGTTATGTCTAAAACACACTATGCACTAGCTTTCAAATACCTCATTTATTAGGCATTTTTTTCTCTTGGAGAGAATAGAAGTGATTTATTATTATCTTGGTTTACCTCATGTGTGTAAACATATAATATATCTATATTGGAATGTGGAGCAATTAGTAACACTATTTTTAATGCATTGAGTTAATGCCAGGGAATCTATATGCAATATACTATTATTGTCAATGTTTCTTGTTATTATTTTGTCTTAATTAGTTTGAAGGATGCCATTACTTGTTTTCCATTGTTATTTTGTTGTGAAATCATGATAGCTAGAGATCAATTGGCTTGCAAGAACTATGTTAATGAACATACTCTCAATGAGAGCCTAGGTCTTCTCGGCCATAATGAGAATCTTATGAATTTTATAATAGTTAAAGACCTTCTGCTTTTTTTCCAATGTTTCTATATTTGAAATATGCTTGGTTTAACAAATATTATACTGGTAAATAATAATGTGTACCAACAATAACAATAGAAATGTACCAATAGTTAAATCAATAACAATGTACCAACAACTAGGACTAGCAACAATTTTCTACATCATTTTACTGCCACTATAGGGACTTGATATAATATTATGAATATTTCTTCTGAAATTCTTCTTGTAGTTGCTTCTTATGAATTACCACAAAATGCTTTTACTGCAATAATTATTTCTTTTTCCAACAATCAATATTCTATTACATATTACAACGCACTTCAAATCCTTACTTAGTATAAAAAAACCATTTGTTTCTCATTGTATTGTTTTTCTTTTTGATGTTTTGGATTTTGGTTATTTCTCCTCCATATTTGTCTGCCTCCAAAGTTCATGCGCTCTAATGAAGTTGGTTATTTTGAAATAGATAGATATTTACCTTACATGCATCACAAGTACCTATATCAAATGTAGAGTTGTGCTTCTCCTTTATTATTGTTTCAATCTTAACAATCAACAAAAAATATAAAAAATGTTCATTTGACTATTACGTTAATTCATTTACGAGATATATTGATCGTATTTCAACTTTTGCCAAATTCTTTACAGCTTTGGGAACAAAAAAAAATGGGAAAATAAATTATTTGATCTCACAAATATTTTTTCTTTTTACACTAATTTTTGGAATTTTCGTTTGTTCATTCTTATACAATTATGTCAGATATTAAGTTACTCCTTTGGAACTAATGTCAGCAAGTCATTGACATGTTTCATAGTATCATTGAAAAAAATAAGGTTCGTTCGCAGCTACCAGATGCACAAATGACAAAAGAGAAAGATACAAAGAGGTGAGAATGCTTACTATATTTAGCAATATGTCATTTTTCGGACAACCGGTTCTATATGTCAAATGCGAATTTATCAACATTAACTATTTTTTACTTTTTTATTTTTAATTGCACAGATTAAAAATTGTGCAAAGCATTCCTTGCTCAATTATACAATTATGCATTGGTGCACACACATGTGATGTCTTTGTAGAGTATGGACAGGGAAAAACATAAATAAAAATTCACAATTCAAAGCACAATTAGTGCATGCAGATCTTGTAGACAAAAGTGGTCAAATAACAATTACAGACAATATATGCAATAGTCTTATAAACTAATTTTGTGACAAGATTTGTCCTGGAAAAAGTATATGTATTATAGAATTTGCACTGAGAAGAAAAGGGCTCTTTGAGAGAGGAGATGCAAAAAGTTGTATAGTCTTAACTAAAACAAGTTCAGTGCAAATAGTTCCCCAAGTTTGTAACAATCATAGGCTATCTCCAAATACAACAATAAAAAATATTCTTCTATCAAATGAGACATATCCAGTTGGTTCTGTTGTAGTTGTTGTTATAGCATTCCACCAAAACAACAAACAGTTTGAGCTCAACATCAAATATGGTGAGACTACCCATGATACAGATATTCTAAGTCAATTCTTACATGAAAAAATTCTCCAAATTCTATTGAACATTGACCAATAATTATTTCTATGAGGTTTCTTTCTTTGTCAACTGACACAAAAAAACATTATGCTTTCATATTTGCAATATTCGATAACTATTATACTCAAAACTTTGCATTCAATGACTGTTGAAAATGAATGAAACTTACAAAGAAGACTTCTTAGCAATAAAGCATGAACTTGGATCTAAAAATAAACCACTTTATCTATTCGAGAATATTGTCAGAAATGGACCAAAAGGATGCGAAATGCTATGTTGTAGCAACAACTTTAAATGATGTTCTTAATGATAATTGTACAAAAGAACATATGTTGTCATTCATTAAATAAAAAACACAAGTATTTAATTGTTTTTACATTTTTCATTCTATGAACATCTAGTATTCTATTCAAAATCCATATATTTTTTCTATCATGTCATATCGAGTGTTAATAATTATAGTTATTTTTGAAATAGGTGCAAGGGATACTCAACTAATAGAATGTTTTCTCACCACCTTATGAGAAAATATGTGCTCAATGTTTCTATCCCACACTTCCAAATTCAACGAATTGAATAAATAAAACAACTACATATTGTCCTATTGTCGATTGCATAATAGAGACATTTGACAACAGAATAGATTGCAAATTGCAAATGCGACAACTCCAACAACTTTGTCCAATAATTTCTAACAGAAGTTTCCAAGAGTATATAGAAAACATATCATCGACAATGTTCAATCTACGAAAGTTGTCTACTAACATAATTGTTGACATCAAGCTACTCTGAAAAAAAATTGTTCAATTGCGATTCCTCTAGCTTGGTTTCTCTTAATGTATGTGTCTTCCTAGAACAATGCATCATTGATAAGTTCATTTATTTATTGAATATTTTGAATAACATAAATCTTGTATTAGCATTTGTTTTATTGCACTAATATTTATCTCTTGCTCATTGTCACAGACTAACGTGGACAAACCCAGATTTTGTTGCAATGCCACTTGGAAAACCTATGTCAATTGCAGAAGAACTTCTCTAGTACCAGTGACAATGACATGCATATTCATTGCACAATGTTGTTTTTGTACAAAGTGTCAGGTATGTTTTTTTTTAGCAAACAAACACCACAAAAGACAATGTTTGTTTCCTATGCACTAAAGTAATGAATCTTATGGCTACATTGTTAGTCTTTTTTCTCCTTGTAGACAAATGTAATATAATATCGCTAGAATTGTTGCTATTGACAAATTATCAATTTATTTATACTCATGTGTTAATTCATATGCACAATCTATTTACTCTCATGTGTTAATTCATTTTGTTCATGTGTCAACATCCAATGGATTTGTTTATTCTGTCTTTTGGTACAATCTTTTTATCATATAACTGAGTTATGTGCACAAATGCGAAGGTTAAAATTATAATCAATTTTTGGTTTTTAAATGACTAAATTTTACTATGGCTCACAAGATGCCTTTCTAACTTTGTTTCGAGAGTTGTTGTTATCGTTTTGTGCAGGAATAGTTTATATTGTGTTTACTTGCCACTTGAAATTTGCAGGTTAATGCATTAGTTAGACTTCAACAAATTCACATATATATGTTGCCTTATCCTTTCCTTAAAAGTTAAATTTGAATAAAACATTGTACAATATTGTTTGAAAAGTGACTATAAATATAAAACTCATGTGTTGTAGCTTTTGTAAACAAGGCTGCTAAAAATATAGCAATATGAACATTACATATAGCAATGGTACATTATATATAACAAGTTTTTTTCGTTTGAAAAAGAAAGTTGACTTGTAGATGCACGTGACTGTTGTTTGAGAAAATAGCTTGGTTGATGATTTTTCTTCGTCCTTCTGTGGATACCATTTTCTTTTTGTAACGTGTGGTGGATTGAGTCCTTATGTGGATACCATTTTCTTTTTTTAACGTGTGGTGGATTGAGCTTACCACATTTCCAGAAAGGAAGCGATGTTTCGTCGGGCACGATAAACTTCATAATTTTTAAACTAGTATTTGTAGCGAAAGGGTGAAAAACAAACCTATAAAAATGTAAATGAATTTAGAACAACATATATATAGTACAATATGAAATAATAGCTATTTTTTTATTTGTTGAATTAATATTAACAATAATTTAAAGAATAAAATTACTATTGTTTTAAATATTAAAGTTTAATGGAAAAAATTATTAGATAATAGAAAGTGCAGATTTTAATATTAAATAAAGTAAATTTCATTACCTCCACGCCTTAAACATTATAAATTGATAATAAGTAAGAATTTTATTTTTAAGTTCATACTAATGATAAATAGCATTAATGATTTTATAAATAATTAAAATATTTATTAATTTCTAATTTTTAGCATTTTTATGTATTTTAAAATAAGATTCATGAAAACTTTTAATTTTCATGAAAGCCATTCATTTTTTTCGTATTATTCTGAATTGAACGAATACATATTTAAACACAAACATTTTATTACCTTACATGATCGATTTTGTTTTTGCTTTGGTTATATTTCTTATATTATTTTTCTCTCTTTCCATAGATTGGAAAAAAATATATCTTACTACAAGGTACATATGTTAAAGACGAGGTATTGATTTGGATCAAAAGAGTATCATTTTGTTTGTAAATATTATAATAGGCAATGAACATACGTATTGTGGTTCAGATATATAGCTATTAGAGCTCTCCAAAATCAGATCAGGGCGTTGTTGAAGAAGGTTGACCATCGTTCTAATGGATGATCTCAAACAATAGATATAAAACTAAGTCTATGAATTTGCAGTCATTGTCTCGCAACTTTTTTTTATCAAATCACTGTAAGTGCGGAAACTTTTAGGGTAATTCATTTAACAATCCAATTTCCAAGTCTTTACAAGAATACCTACACATCTACGGGATTCACTGAATAGTAATGTTGCAAATCGAGATAGAGATTGGGTTCCTTTGGTCATAGTGAAGCCAAACAAGGGTAGGATGTTGGAATAGCCAAGGAGATTCTTCTTATGGCATTGACTAAGATGTTTCCTTTTGGCTCTTTAATCAACAATGACGGGATGGTACAATATATCTAAACATTTTGCATTGAAATTAATACCGGAAATCAATGATAATAATCTCTTCATAACACTTAGATTTCTTGGGGAAATTGTGGAAGTAGCATGAACATGTGAAAAATAGAGTTAAATTTTATTATTTTTTATATAAGTTTACAAATTGAATATTGTTTTGAAACTTTAACCTTTGTTTTTAGAAAGAAGAGCATAAATAGCTCAGTTCTATGATTAGATACCAAAGACATTTGTACAACGAATTTTATGTTGTTAATAAAGATTCTGGGACATATTTACATTCTAATTTTTTTTCCTTTGAAAATGGTTTGGATGGTTAGATCACAAGATTACAAGACCTATGAACATATATCAGTTATGCATCATAGTTATTTATGCACCATAGCTATAAATGAATTGAATTCGTTGATTGAACAATGTTCCATTAAATGTTTGTGTAAAAGTTGGTGATTGTTTCTTCCTAAGAATTAATTAGCAGAATCTTGACATCACCCAACCTTGTAACTGTTGATCTAAAGATGATCTGAGGTTGTCATTGATGTCAACCCAAGAAACACCAAGGATGACCCTGAAATTCCATGGCACATTGGGCACCATCATTTATGGTTTCTCGTCTCATAACCATTATAGGAATACTCTACTCAAAAATATATTTCTATCAGTATATATCTCTCCTCGCAATTTCTCACGGTTTGTAAGTTAATCAAAATTGAAGTTAGTAACCCCAATTAGTGGGCTAAAAACCCATGGGGTTGTGGCATGGAATTTATCATTAATTTTGGTCATTGAATATTCAATAATTAATAATTTTTTAAGCTCCTAAAATCCCTCCAACAGTCTGTACAGAAGCCCCTCTTAACTCTATAAAAAGAAATCTCATATATCCTCCAAAAGTAGTGATCGTGGAATTTTTGCTATAACTTTATTTTTGTGAAGTCTTAGATGCGGAAATGAAAACCCATTTTAGAGGAAATCTTGATGAACATTGTGACCGAATTTCAGATCTTGGTTCGCTATATTTTCGGACATATGATATATGACAATTAGGGTTTTTGAAGGCTCCTGAATTTCATCTCAAAGAGGTGACCTTGGGAAAATCATCGTAACTCTCTCTGAGAAGCGGATTGGAATTGGGTAAAAAGTGGTTTATAGTGCACATACTATAGTTTTCTGTGAATCATGTTCAAAGCCAAAGGAGGAAACAATGACACGTGGCATGTCGTACAAGTTCTCTCTACTGAACTAGTCCATAATTAGGTCATTGTAAGAGACTGGGCATAACTTTGCCTTGAAGAATCCAAATCAGGTCAGACCTATGGCATTGGAAATAAGACTCAAAGGGATACTAAAGGACCGAAGATCACATATTAGGGATCTGAAATCACAAAGATACATCAGATGCAATATCATGCTCCTAGAAGGCATGAAAACAACTAGATCAACTGTTGTGAAGGGGTGTAAAGGACTAAAATTTCTAGAGCAACAAAGAACAAGGTCCAACAAAATGATGTAGCAGAGGTAAGCTCTAGGTAAGTATCTTTTTTATATGCATGTTTATCTCTTAATTGCATTAGGTTCTTTGTATTCTAATTTGTAGTTTTTGTTTAGCACTAACATATGCTCTGTAGGATGAGGTAAGTTTTGTTATTATCATGTCATGGGTATTTCCTTGAAGACTTTTTGCAGATATTATATATTCATCAAGAGAAGACTCAATGCATAATCTAATGTTCTGAAGAGTGAGAAAGGGTAGCATGACAAGAGCAACAATCAAGGTGAAGAACAACAACAAGAAGTTCCCCACATCAAGTCTTGAAGTGGGCAACACTGCATACAGTCATTGTAAAAGTATCATTGTATAGAGTCATTGTAAAAGCCTCATTGTAAAATTTGTACAAGTGTCTATCTGGCAAGAGTTGAGATGCATTGTCGGTACGTCTAGGATCATCATTAGGTGGTTGTGTCATAGTTGGGGTTATGGTATAGTGTGTCTTCTTCTTCTACATCATTCTATATCATTGTAAAGTGGACCATTTTCCTTAGTACAGGAGTCCATTCTTATTTTATTCTTTTATAGGTGGTAGGGTGGTGCTAGGTTGGTGCATGAAGTCACCAAAAGTTTCAAGCCTGTGAAACCTTTAGGGTGGTAGGGTGGTGCTAGGGTGAGTTGTAGTTCATTGGGTGTTGGGCATCTGTTCAGTTGACTACTGAAGAATCTCGGGCGTTGGAGCATCCATCCAGTGGGAGTTGGAGAAGAATGATTTTCTAGATTATAGGAAGTTGGAGATTTCTTTTCAATTGGAGTTGAATATTAAAGAATTATTAGAAAATCATTCAGGTGGTTGTTGTCCCGAAGGGTGTTTCCACCTTAAAAATTGTGTGTGTCATGCGGAAAGAGTTATTTTTGCTGACAAAACTAACCTCCCTAGGAGTCTAAGACTCTCTAGTGACAAACAAGACAATTAAGAGCAATCCTTCTCTAAACATACATTATTCTATGAGAAACCAAGTGTT
>APFE030643602.1:2289-19260 GCA_000404065.3 Pinus taeda
TGTTACGCAAATGTTTGTCTAATACATGGTTTTCCAATGCATCAGTTAATGTGTTTAATCTTCTTAGAATGTGTTGATATGCAATAAAATTAAAATTCATTTCTAACAATTTAACACGTAAATACAACCTTAAAATCCGATGATCTCTGACAGAATAACGCCCATTAAGCTAGTGGACAACAAGTTGGGAGTCCAAATTCACAACCAATGGACGAATGCCGAGGTTAATAGCCTCGGTCAATAATTCAATAACAACACTATATTTAGCGACATTGTTTGTGGTACAACCTAGACAAACGTCTTGAAGGTCTACTAACTCACCATGAGGATCATAGATCACCCATGCCACAGAAGATAGGTTGCATGTACTGCGGCAGGCACCATCAGCGAAACCAACGTAATGTGTACTAGACATCTGCACACGAAGAAAAAACACACAATAAGAAGAAATTATGCCTACACACCAAGCCAGACATGAAAACACACACACACAACACACCTGCTGAGAAAACACGTATGTACAAATCATAATGCACGGGGTTCATGTGTAAGATTTTTTCAGATAAAGCCCATTTCAGGGCTTATCTAGAGGGTTCCCTTCATAATCAATCAGCTCATAGGCCCCTTTTTAAAAAACTTGCTTTACAATATAAGGCCCATGCCACATAGGCTCGAATTTGCCTACCCCCAGCTCATCATTTGCTTGATCATAAAGTAGGACTAAATCTCCTTCAACAAAAGAACGAGGATGGACAGTATGATTGAAGTGAGTTTTCACTCTCTTCTTCTGTGCTTCAATGGCTAGAGAGGCTAGTCGACGGGTCTCGTCTAGTCGCTCTAGGTAGAGAAGACGTTCTTCTGCCGGAGTAGTGTTGGGGAGTAATTCGATGGCTAATGTCAGAGAAGGGATCTCACACTCAATTGGAAGGGTAGCCTCCAGACCGTAAACCAATTGGAATGGTGTGAACCCAGTGGCATCCTTCGCTAAAGTTCGGTAGGCCCATAAGGCAGAGAACAACATCAAATGCCAGTTGGACTTGTGCATGCCAATGGTGCGTTGAAGAATTGTAACTAAAACTTTGTTGACGGCTTCCACTTGACCATTGGCCTGAGGATAGTATGGTGTCTAGCTATCATGCCGCAAGCCCAGCTAGATCGTTAACTCAGTCATCATATGATTACGGAAGTGTTTTCCGTGATCAGTGATGATAGCCTGAGGGACTCTGAATCATGAAATAACATGATTGAATAAAAATTGCACCAATGTGTGAGTGTCTTCGGATAGTGTAGACATTGCCTCGACCCATTTTGTGAAATAATCAACGACAATGATGATATACCCATGCCCTCCAGCCGAGTGAGGGTTACAGGTCATATAATCAATGCCCCATTTGGAAAAAGGGCCGACAGTAACCATAGGGTGCAATGGAGTGGGAGGCGCGTGCATCTTCCGTTGGTAGATTTGGCACTCATGATAAGAGCAGATGGCAAGAATGCAATCCTTGAAGATGGAGGGCCAAAAATAATCAGCACGAAGAATCTTCTGAGCAGTAGCATACCCGGACATGTGACAGCCACAGGCGCTAGAATGGCAGTCATTTGCAACTCGTTCGGATTCCTCGAGTGTTAAGCATTGGTGGAGAATAGAGCCAGCGGCGAGACGGTACAGGGTGTCCCCAATAATGTGATAAGGTTGAGAATGATGGCAAATCCGTCGTCAAGCATCGTTGGACAAATCAAGATGAAAGGAGGATGCCTGAAGATAGACAATAATATCCCCATACCAAGGATCGAGGGTACTAATCAAGAACAGAGTTTCATCCAAAATATGGTCCTCTAACCGACAAGGTGCAGTAACAGATGGTAGAGAGCAAAGCAACTCAGTGAAGACAAGGGACTTCTTTGACTTGGCGGTGGTAAACTCCAATTCGAATTCTTGGAGGATGACAATCCACTTTGAGTATTTTCCCCCCTGTAACTGACGTGACAAAATGTACGTCATCGGGTTGTAATAAGAAATCACCATCATGGTACGCAATAATATATAATGGCGGAAACGTTGGATAGCACAAACGGTGTCCCGTGCCAATTTCTCGACATAGGCATAGCGATTTTCCATATCAAGTAGATTGTGGCTGAGATAATAAACGACATGCTCAGTACCATTGTTACACGGTAATTTTTCACTATCTTCACTCCCATTCCATCTGCTGTGTCATGTGTCCAAGTCAAACATGCTCATGTTACACAAGTTCTCTCCTATGCTGCCAATTGACCCACTTTTCCTAAGTTATCTACCTCATCGTGGCTATTTCCTTAATAAATGCGCTGAAAGGCGCTCCCAAATAGTCCAGCAAGATGCCAGCGTGGAAGTACATTTGATTCCCACGATGGTCCGATTTCACGTCCCAGTGCGAGGTTGCTTATTATCTTCAGCAATGATCTTACTAATGGCGTTGCTCACTCGTGATGTCAGCGCTGAAGTTCAATTATGTACCTGCGATGACCTAGATTGGGCGAATTTGTTCCAACAGTTGACCTTCTAGATGACTCCAGACCTGGATGTTGGCATAGTTTGTGTCGCCCTTCCTTCCCTAGCATGGCAATTCCGTCAATTGTGCTACCTTCCTTGGTGATAATATCTCTATTCCACCTTTCATGGAGACTCCTCCTATTTAAACACTCACTTTTGATATGATCAGCTAGTAGTTGGTAGTTGGAAAATTCGTGGCTTGAGCAGTGCTGTTAGTGCTTTTGATAGATAGCTGGTGTGAGTGTGATAAGTGTGAGAGTGTTGATAGCTTGGGGAAGGTTGTGAAGTTCCCTTAATTTCATGCCAAACTTATGAGTGAGAGAGAGACCTTTGTATGTTGGGAGATCCATCTTCAAAGAGTGAATGCTTGAAGAACATGTTGGCTGGATCCCTCTAAGAAGGCTTGTGATGTCAAGACTTTGGTTGTAAGCTTACTCTTATTTCATTATTAATGCAATCAATGATGTTTTCCTATGTCTTGTATGTAATGTACTTGATAGCTCATGACTTCTTGACTTTGTGAGTAAATAGTTCATTGTTGTTTTCTGGTTACGTGCTTTGTTGTATTTCCTTTGCATTGTTTCAGGTTGATCTCTCATTGAGGATAAGGAAGTGAAAGCTGGAGCAGCACAATTGAACTCCATCGACCACCGGTTGAGGTAGGCCTCCAATTTTGACTGTTTAAGGAAAACTATTGTTGATCTGTCCTTGTTTGTGACTAGACCCAATCTAGGGCTAGAGGGGTTTCCTCTATTCGTAGAGGGAACACTTTCCTACATCACAAATTGGCGACTCTGCTAGGGAGTCTATCCTATGATTTTCTCTTTACTCTTTCTTTGATTTTGAATTTGGTCTCTCTTTGCTTTTGGGGATTTACTAGCAGTCTTTTGGATCACCTAGGTTGATTTGGGAGGTCCCTCTATTATCTTTTAGATTGGCTGGTTTTGGTTTAGGAGTTTTTGGCTTGTTGCCATTGTTTTTTGCATCATCACGGATTTTAGTTTAACAGTCATGGTGACATCGTGATCACCCTTTTGTAAAATCCTATGCATCGCGGAATAACACCACACAGCCGTGATGATCCTGGAAATCGGATCATCGCGGGAAAGGCGTGTACTCCTGCACTGACAACGCTCTATTGCTACAACTAGCTCTTTTTCAGCGCAAGTTGGTATTGTTCCACTTGCGACTATACCTGTAGGATTGATTTTCTCAATTCTACCTCCTGATTTTGCTAGTCCACTTCATCCCTTGCCATTTTTTTGCTTGCTCAGTGATTTGTTTTTCATTGTTTACAGTCAAGGAACTCGTTCTTTGGCTTGGTTGAATGAATTTTTCATTTTTGTCCATGTGACCTAGTTTGTTATTCCAAGTTTCTTGGATCAATTATCTTGGTTGCTGGTTTGCTCAAGATTCATTTACAGCCTCTTATTGATTTGATTGGGCCTTCCTCTTTCTTTGTTTCTGGTTGAGTTTTAGTGACAGTTATTTGAACCAATCTTTTGTATTGATTTGATTTCTTTTCACTATCGAACATAGATCACAATTGTTTGGATCAACCGGTTCTTCCACACTTGCTTGTTTGTTTCATTGAGTTAAAGAAAAAAATCAAAAATCAAAAGTTTGCATTTCTTTAGTGTGTGAAAATGAAATTGAATTTGCATTTCAAGTCTGCATATTGAAAAGCGAATGATAAAATCTCTCATTAGTAGCACTGTAGGAATTGATGCTTATATGCATTGGGTGATTGCATCTATTTCGCTTAGTTTTCTTGGTTTGGGAATGATCTCTTTACCCTCTCATAGGTATGTGTTCATCGAAAAAAAAAGGATATTTCATTCATTTTAGTTGCATCCTCGGTTTTGTTATACACACATGGTAGGGCTTGAAATTGAAACATAATTCAAGATCAACCTTAAAATGAACTAAATAAATCTAACAACTCATTGGAACATAACACTCATCATTTAGAGGTCTAGGATAGAGATGTGCTCCAGCATCATTAAACCTAGTCACTATTGTTCTCACTCAAGGTTGGGTGATTCCTCCTTCTGTGACTCAATAGTGGTCTAGTACGGAATTGTGCGCCCACTTACCGTCGAGTATATATTGGGAGACCCCGCTAGGTTATCATCCTTTATCCATAGGAAGTCGTGTTTGCTGCCTTGCAAACCGTAACGCACCGAACACAACATTCGGGAAGATTGACTGCCGTACGAAACGTCCTTGGTTTTCATACGACTTCCAAGGTGTATATGCAAGTTTTACGGGTTGTTTGGTAAACCTTTTGCCTAGTTCTCTAGAGTAGTCACTTTCGTTCATTTTCGGACTCCTTAAAAGAAAAGGTCCATCTAAGCACTTGTCACTTCAGGCTCATTAAATGTTCGAAGGCGAATAGAGTCATATTTTGGTCCTTTTCTCAACTCTTTAAAGATGAAAAGGTCAAGACTTGTTCCTGTGTCTTAAAATTTATTTGGCCACGTTCACATTTACTCGGTTAGATATTGTTTGTGTTTGGATTGAGTAGGGTTCTTTCTCATTAGTTCTCCTAGGATTTTGAGGTGAAACATCCTGGCGGAATCATCTATCCCATCTCCCATTCCAAGTGACCAAGGGTCTCCATCCTCTGTTGCTCCCGAGGTTCCGATTGGTAGCGATACTCTCCCTGTTATCCTGAGTATCCAACCGCTTGACTCTCGCGCCCCAGAGGACGAGTTCTACGATATTAATTGGAATCCCATTTGGGAGCCTTCCGACGAAGACTTTCCCGTTACTCCTCTCAGTGTTCCGGTCCCAATGTCTACTTCTGACATGGAGGAGACAACTCTCATCTTTGATGAAGAATCTGTTGTCTCAGAAAGTGAAATACCTATTCCCACGGAACAAGGAACTTCACCTTTCTATGCAACGGGGACTTCACCCTTCCGTGTCACTTCCCTTGGTGTCACATTTCCTTTAAGGTATAATGCTTTGGCGGACATCATTGGTTCTAGGGCTCCCCTTTCGAATTCTATATGGTCTCGCACCGTCCCTCCGACTTTGGAATCATTCATTCCCCAAATTCACAATGCATCCGTCATATCTGTTCTGACCATACCAATTGTTTGTGTGGCGCTTCAACCCTTGTCATCAGTGTTGCCATAGCCTTGTCAGTGGTCACCACTATTGTTGGACCTTCTGCTGGTCCTACCTATAGTAGCCCAACAGCAGGAGTTGTTGATCCCGCACTAAGTGTCTCGTCTTGTTCTGGTTTCATTCCAGTAGGGCTGACATATGATCAGTATGTACAAGCTCTTCAGAATCTGGATCCTCAAAATCCATTTAATTATTATGATTCTCGTGGAGCTCATATCTATTATCCCGAACCCATATCCACTCAACATGCAGTTGAGGTTACAGTCCCGTAGTTAGTTGCTTGGGGCCCCACTAGTTATCATGGTTTCCAAGCATCACCCGCAAATTTTCAAGGACCAGCATATCAAGGACAATTGTCTTACGGACAACCTTATCTAGGGCAACCTAGAGGCCCACAAGGACAACCCTATCAGGGACAACCTTCGGGCTTTGGTGGTTCTTCATTTACCTATTATGGGCAGCCCTCTCGTAACCTGGGACAACCTTATGCTCAAGAAGGTCAACCAGGTATCCAGCAGGGCTACCCTTTTGGGCAAGTCGGTCAGCCTTATGCTCAACAAGGCCAATCAAGTGTCCAGAAAGGTTATCCTTCTAGGCAAGTTGGTCAGCCATATGCTCAGCAAGGCCAACCCACTGTCTAGCCTAGTTAGCCTACTGGGCAAAGTGGCTAGCCTCAAAATCCACTAGGCCAACCAACTGTCCACTCTGTTCAGCCATCCGGCCAATTAGGACAACCCTCAGTTGTGCAAGGGCAACCCACTACCCAGCAAGCTCAACCTTTTGGGCAAGTGAGTCAACCTCAATCTCAGCAAGGTCAACCTTCTAGCTAGATGTTTCAACCTCAGTTTATTCAAGGACATGCATTTGGGTCTGCTCAATCGGGCACTCAAATGATGGTTTCTTCTCAAGCGCCACCCGATTTTCAGCCCCAGTCTGGGCTCCAGACCCAAGCCGGTTCTCAGATTTAGGTTAGATCTCAATCTTAACCTGATTATCAAACCCAGCCTAGTTACCATGCCCATTTTGGAGCCCACTCGCCTTGTGGTACCCAACAACCCCAAGGGAAAGCCCAATTTGCCCCGTATCAAAATTATCAATAACTACAGGTAAATCCTTATCAGAATTTCCAGCAACCTTATGTTGCTCCTGCAAGCCAAGTTGGTAATCAGTGGAATGCTAGGGGGAAAGTCCACGATCAACCATCTGGCTACAGCTATAACCCCTATGGGCAGAACTCCTACGGGAAAATCCCTTATTGGCCGATTCTGTCGGGACAAAACCAATGGGGGCAACAAATGACTGGATGGAAATCTGGGACCACCTCCTACCCACAGCTACAAATGTCCTTTAATACTCAATTACCCTTTTTAGTGACGTTGGACTTACTGGATGTGTCCAAACTGACCAATGATCCCATACTTCATAATCTGTATTGGTCATCGGTTCCAACTAAAATTCTGGGTGATTGTCCCAAGTTTGATGGCAAATCTGGAGAAGATCCCCAGGTTCATGTTATGATGTATCATCTATGGTGTTCGTCAAACTCATGGCTTGATGATTCAATCTGACTTTTCCTTTTTCAATGGACTCTCATTGGCTCTGCTGCTAAGTGGTATATTGAGTTAGCTCGCAAATCTTTTTAGGGCTTCAACTTGTTGGCTATGGCATTTTTAACTCATTTTCAGTTGTCGATTCGCCATGAAATAGGCACGCATATCCTGACCTCCTTAAAAAAATCTACGACCACACATATCTCTGATCACATTCATGAATGGAGGCAGTGTCATCATTTGATTAAGTTTTAGATTCCTGATCAGCTTTTGACTGACTGGTTCACAACCTCATTTTTCGGTCCAATAGCTAGGGACATTGCAATGGGAGTGTGTGTAATTGAATAGCAAGCTATCGCATGTGCTCAGTACCTCGACTTGGTTTACTCCCAGTCCAGTACATTTTATAATTATTTGCCTGATCCTCCAAGGCCTGGAACTTCCAAAGCTCCACTGACACCCTCTGTGGATGGTGTCATCGGTTCTGTTAATCTGCCTTCTAAGAAATCTTCGGTGAACCCTAGAAAGCAAAAGAAAAAAGCTCCAAATGAAAATGCTTCTCAGGGTGTGTCCAACGCTAGTAATACCTCTGAGGTGAATGTCGTCCAGTCCATCATAGCAGACAAATCCTCGAAAGGGAAAAAGAAGGGAAAAGGGAAGAATAAAGCTGAACAGCCGAAGCAGGATTCCCTTAAGCCTCCACCCGAGGAAGGTGCCAAACGCAAACCCAAGTATCCTTGCCTTATCTGTGATGAGGATTACTACACCAAAGACTGCCCAAGGCGATCTGAAGTTAGTCGTTTGTTGAAGGGTGCCTCTGGAAATCCTGTCATGCTCAAGGAACCCTTTCCCTCCCAAGAAACTCAAATGGTGGCTGATCCTTCTCAATCCTCTTCTCCCTTTGGTTCTCAGGTGTTTATGGTTGGGACGATTCCCATCCACATTAGTACCCGGGCAAAAGAATATCCGTCGCCTGCCAGGAAGGAGCCTGAGGTCCCTTCTAGTGCTCCTCCGTTCAGTTCTAGTCCCCTTCATATTGAGAGACCTAGCACTAAAATGGTCATTCGACCTCCTTCTAAAGGTGTACTCTGGAAATCCTTGTACAACCCCAATTCTCATGCTGCCCAGCACTATAACATCGTTGAGGACTTAGCCTAGGCTCCGTCAGCTATGTCTGCTCTAGAAGTTCTCCAGAGCCACCCCTCTCAGAGGAAGTCTTTGCTATCGGCCATCGGTGGCATTGACCCGGCTGACTCAGATTTGATTTCTTTTGACCTGGACAGTCATATACTGAGGCTGCCTCACCAGATTGCCTTCCTTATTCAGGTCATCATCAATTCAAAAATGATTCATCGTATCATCATTGATGAACGCGCTTCTAGTTGCATAATGTTTGTTGCCTGCTGGAATGCTATTGCTTCTCTCACTCTGAGTCAGTCTCCTACAACCTTGGAAGCCTTTGATGGGAGAGAGTCTCATCCTTATGGTATCCTCCAACGCCTGCCCATTACATTGGAAGGAAAGACGGTCGAAGTAGAGGTTGAAGTTATCGATGCCAATTTAACTTACAACCTCCTTTTATGATGTAGCTGGACCTATTCCATGCAAGCAGTGGCCTCATCTCTATTTCGTGTCATTCTTTGCCCTCATCAGGGGAAGATTGTCACCATAAACCAACTCTCCTTCTTCACCTCTTCCTATGACGTCAATGTGCCTTTTGTGGAGGATACCTTAGTCCCTCTTGAGAGTGTGGGTGCTGGACTCTTTAAAGATCTTGCCCTGATGGGTGTTTTTTCACTGCCACCTCCCAACTTCGCCCCCATTAATATGATTTTTGTTTGCTCTGATCCGTGGGTTCTTCCCCTTCCTAATTAGGTTAACTCCTAGGGCAATGAGATGCCGTTGAGTCCTACCGAGCTCAATTATGTCGAAATTGTTTCTGCATCGGGTCCATCCTCTAAACCTGCTCCTTTGAGCAGAGCTCTCGACTCGTATATGCAGCCCCCTTGGCTTGGAGACAGTGCTTCTTCGGACCTGTTACAAGAACTTTTTCCTTCTATTGAAGTGATCATTGAGACCATGTCTTTCGAGGAACCTCCTTGGCCTTATCATCACCATCGCTCCTCGTTTCTCCCTACCCATCAGGAAATGCTTTCTTGTCTTGAGTAGTTTGCTTCTTGTTTCCCTTTTCAACCTCTTCAGACACCTATTCAAATTTATCAAGTGCCTTATGAAGGGAACATGGGGAACATCATGCAAACCGGACCTATCAAAATCTCTGTTAAGCGAGGGATTGTCGAGCACATCCATGTTGGAGTAACTTGTACTCCAGAGGAGATTCGGCTCTATACCACTATTTTTCATGAATTTCGTGATGTGTTTGCATGGTCTTATGAAGAGATGCTCGGCATCGATCCTAGTATTGTGGTGCATGAGATACCTACCTATCCGAGTGCCAAACCTGTCCGACAGCATCTACACCCCGCGCACCCCCGAAAGGCTGTAGCTATTAAGGTGAAAGTGGAAAAGCTTCTCAAAGTTGGTTTTATTTACCCCATCCCCCTCACAGACTGGGTCTCTAATATTGTCCCTATCACTAAAAAACACAGCACTATCAGGGTATGTGTTGACTACCATGATATTAATCGAGCTTGTCCTAAAGATAACTTCCCTACACCCTTCATTGACCAGCTCATTGATGAGTGTGCCGGAAGTGAAATATGCTCGTTCATGGACAACTTTTCTGGTTATAACCAAATTAATATTACCCCCAACGATCAACACAAGATCGCCTTTATCTGTTCGTGGAGCACTTTCGCTTATAAGAAACTCCCTTTTGGCGTAAATAATGTCGGTGCCACCTTCCAATGTGTGATGTCATACACATTCCATGATATTCGACACATTGTGTAACCTTACCTAGATGACCTTCCCGCTCATTCGATAAGGCGTCAGGACCATCCCACCCACCTTCACAAAAATTTTCTCCGTTGTAGACACTATCGTATTCGGCTCAATCTGCATAAGTGTGTCTTCTGTGTTGAGTCTAGCAGACTTCTCGGGTTCATCATCTCCTGAGAGGGTATTCGCTTGGATCCTCTTAAAGTCAAATCCATCCTGAATCTTCCTCCCCCTACTTCCTCGTAGCAATTGCAGAGCTTGTAGGGAAAGGTGAACTTTTTATGAAGATTCATTCTGAATTATGCCGAAGTGGCTAAGGGCTATACCCAACTATTGAAGCACAACAATCCTTTTCATTGGGATGTCGCTGCCCAAGATTCGTTTGAGCATCTCAAGGCTCTCCTTGTTTCTGCTCCTCTGTTTCATTCCCCCAACTATCACCGAGACTACACTCCTACTTAGCCGCTGTTGACACCATTATCGGCATGGTTCTCGTTAAAGATGATGATGATGGCATTGAGCATGTCGTTTACTATCTTAGGCACAATTTACTTGATACAAAAACTCACTATTCCCATGTCGAGAAGTTGGCATTGGCCATTGTTTGTGTCGTCCAACATTTCCACCATTACATACTATTGCGTACCACAACGGTGATTTCTGATTGCAACCTAATGACGTACATTTTGTCACGTCAGTTACTAGGGGGAAAATACTCGAAGTGGATTGTTATCCTCCAAGAGTTTGACTTGGAGTTCACCAATACCAAGTCTAAGAAGTCCCTTGTATTTGCTGAGTTGCTTTGCTCTCTGCCATCTGTTACCGTGCCCTCTCGGTTAGAGGTTCATATTCTAGATGAAACTTTGTTCTTGATTAGCACCCTCGACCCTTTGTACGGGGATATTATCGTCTATCTCTAGATGTCCTCTTTTCATCCCGATTTATCTAAGGATGCTTGAAGATGGATTCACCATCAGTCTCAACCTTATCACATTATGGGGGACACCCTATACCGACTCGGCGCTGACTCTGTCATCCACCGATGTTTAACCCTCGAGGAAGCCAAACAAGTTCTAAATGAATACCATTCTAGCACCTGTGGTGGTCACATGTCTAGATATGCCACTGCTCAAAAAATTCTCTGTGCTGGTTATTTTTGGCCCTCCATCTTTAAGGATTGCATTCTTGTTGTGCGTTCTTGTCATGAGTGCCAAATCTACCAACGGAAAATGTGCGCGCCTCCTACTCCATTGCACCTTGTTGTTACCGCCGGCCCTTTTGCCAAATGGGGCATTGATTATATGACCTGTAACCCTCACTTAGCTGGGCAACATGGGTATATCATCATTGTCGTTGATTATTTTACAAAATGGGCCAAGGTGATGCCTACACTATCTGAAGATGGTCACACAACGGTGCAATTTCTATTCAATCATGTTATCTCACGATTCAGAGTCCCTCAGGCTATCGTCACTGATCACGAAAAAAATTTTTGTAATCATATGATGACTGAGTTAACAACCTAGTTGGGCTTGCGGCATGATAGCTCGACACTGTACTATCCTCAAGCCAACGATCAAGTGGAAGTTGTCAACAAAGTTATGGTTACAATGCTTCAACGTACCATCGGCATGCACAAGTCCAACTGGAATTTGATGCTATTCTCCGCCTTATGGGCCTACCAAACGTCAGTGAAGGATGCCACCGAGTTCACCCCGTTCCAATTGGTTTACAGTATGGAGGCTACCCTTCCCATTGAGTGTGAGATCCCTTCTTTGAAATTAGCTGTCAAATTACTCCCCAACGCTACTCCGGTAGAAGAATGCCTTCTCTACCTAGAGGGACTAGATGAGACTCGTCGACTAGTCTCTCTAGCTATTGAAGCACAGAAGAAGAGAGTGAAAACTCAGTTCAATCATACTGTTCATCCTCGTTCTTTTGTTAAGGGAGATTTAGTCCTGCTTTATGATCAAGCGAATATAAGTTGGGGGCAGGAAAATTCGAGCATATGTGGCACGAGCCTTATATTTTGAAATGAGTCTTGAAAAAAGGGGCCTACGATCTAATTGATTATGAAGGGAACCCTCTGGATAAGCCCCGAAATGGGCTTTATTTGAAAAAATATTATGCATGAACCCCATGCACTCTGATTTGTACATACATGCGTTTTTCAGCGGGTGTGTTGTGTGTGTGTGTGTGTTTGCATGTTTTTTCTTGGTGTGTAGGTGTGATTGCCGCTTATTGTGTCCTTTTGCTTCACATGCAGATGTCTGGTACACATTATGTTGGTTTCGCCGATGGTGCTTGCCGTAGTACACGCAAATTGTCTTCTATGACATGGGTGATCTATGATCCTCACGGTGAGTTAGTAGACCTACAAGGTTTTTGTCTAGGTTGTACCACAAACAATGTCGTTGAATATAGTGCTGTTATTGAACTACTGACCGAGGCTATCAAACTCGACATATGTGCATTGGTTGTAAATTTGGACTCTCAACTTTTCGTCCACCAGCTCAATGGGCATTATTCTGTCAGAGATCATAATATTTTGAGGTTGTATTTTCGTGTTAAATTATTAGAAAGGAATTTTGATTTCATTACATATCAACACATTCCAATATGATTCAACACGTTAACTGATGCATTAGCCAATTATGTATTAGACAGACATTTGCGTAACATATAATCAAAACAACATATAGAAGCATTTAAAACAAAATAATGAACCATAGGAATATATATCTATATATATATATATATATATATATATATATATATATATATATAATATATTATATTATATATATATATATATTATATATATATATATATATATATATATATATAATATATATCTTGTGTGGCACACCGAGGTGCCCAAAAATAAATGTATATGTCCAAAAAGAGTCTGTGCTCTCCATACATCCGAGACACATGTCTCTCAAAAAATCAGCAGGATAAAACCTAGGTGTCTACTGTGGTGGGTTGTGTTCCCTGTAGCACACCACCGCTCATGCCACCCGTCTCAATAAACGATGCAGCCTAGGAATCACTCCTATTACATGAATCTGGAACTCCATTGGGACCTCCTCGACCCCCATGTAATCTGGGATACATGTTGTCAGACCCTCAAGATTACGGGCCACTGTCTCTACTAAAGTGTCAGCTGGGGGGGCCAAGGCTAGCTCTCTGATACCCTCCGGGTCCCTCCTCACTTCTGGAGCCAGCCCTACGGGTCTCACTGGTCCTACATCTGCAAACACCATAGAGTTCCTCACTAGGACATATGCATGAAAAAATCCAAAAACATTATAAAAGATAAAAATATAAAAATAGCATGATCAAGTGCCTTACCACCATCATCCCACTGCTCACCAGGAGGTAGCAGCATATTGGGATCTCCACAGAAATCCATCCCAGCATATAGCGAGTCCTCAACAAAGATAATATGGCACTCCAACCACTCACGGAACTTTGCCCCCCATGATACTGGGCGTCTGCCACCCCCTCGTGGCATAACATGAGCCCACCATTTGATCTTGGGCTCTCATGTTCTGGGCACATCCAAGACCATGTCCTACAACTGCAGTGCCAACACCCGCTCTAGCATGAGCAGGATCAAGATGGATCCATAACCAAACTGCTTTGTCTCTCCTCGACGATAGTTGTTGAGTTGTCTCTTCATGTTTGTTGTCACTGTCTCTGCCCAATTAAACATGGTCGGATTAAGGCATTCGAGAGCTAACCATAGATGAGTCTTTGATGCCTCGTGTTGGGCCTGGGATCCTGCTGCCCTGGCCACCATGAAAAAAAATGCACGGAGAACTATGTCTTCTACTGTTGGGATTTCCACCTTCCCACTCTTTGTCTTACGTGCCCAGGGGCACACTCGTGACATTATCATCTCTAGTGTTTCGCCCCCAGGACGTTGGCCCTCTAAGATTGGCCTCTCTCCCCATCAGGATAATCTGGTCAAAAAGTACACATATGTTGCATCTAACTCGATGTCTCAGCCTCAGATTATGAATTTCCCGTCTGTCAGGTTCCATGCACGGATTATTAGCTCTAATAGATCAGGTTGGGACCGAATATGTGGAGTCAGGAAAAACTTTAGCAATCTGCATTCGTGTAGAGCGTTTCGACATCCGACATTGGAAAAAGCCTCCTCATCATTGGCATCATGAACTCGTTCCTGCCAGACATAAGCCATAATGCCCTGCATAAATAGAAAAGCGAATTAGAACTTCATTCGTGAAAATTAATCCATAATTCAGATAAAAACGTAGTTTTGCATTGCCATCACGACTGTTTTTAAAAGAGATGCGATGGTGCAAGGTGCATAGTTCAATTTTTTCACGGTCATCGCGGACCCGAGCGGTATACCCGCGATGATCGAGCGACGGATGGAAATTCAAAAATCCTCCCAAACTTGCATGTCCAATGATCAAATGCATAAAAAACCAATGAAATGAAGTGCAGGAGAATGACTACTTACTTGGTTAAAGTTTCACAGTAAACCATCAACTAACGAGGCTGCAATCAGCGCGTGAAGATAGCACTGGTTGGCACTCCAAAATCTCCAATTGTGAATTGTATAGTGAAAATGGTAAAAATGAATTGCTTTACCCCCTTTTTATAGTAATTTTTCGAAATATTTAAAAAATTGCACTTTATAATGTGGGTTTTTACCATTTTTTTGCATAGCTAGTTGGGATTTTGGTTCTTAATCGTGTCTCTGTATAACTTATGTCGAATCAATTTTACGTTTGACATATTTTCGTGAAGAATTACAGGTGGTGGAGTTATCTATGCACTTGGTCCGTGAAGTCGTCTTTAATGCTCTTTTTTGACTTAAAAAACAAAAAGATAGCCGAGTTGTTCCTTTCAACTCGTTAAATGGAATGAAAGGCGGTCTGCTTTAAGCTCTTTTCCAACTGTGTAAACGAGAAAAGATTGCCAGGTTTTTGTTGTTTCAGGCTTGTTGTTGGTTATGAAACGACATGATTTCGATCGCTTTTTTACTTTTTTGGGTCGAGATCACTAATCACGAAAAGTATTCCTTTATCACAATGGTCAAGCGGTTCTTTCAAGTATTGTTTTATTTTTTTTCAAGCTCGAAAGGCACAATTGTACGAGAAAGGACCCCCCTAGAGTTTTCTTTTCCGTGTCTTTTTCAAACTCCCTAAACATGAAAAAGACTTCGATTTTTGCCTATGTCGAACTCGTTAAACCCTGACAACATTGGACTCGTTACCATGACAAGATTCGAGTTTCTCCTCCCTAAGGCTCACTAAACTATTACTGGGTTGGATTCGACCAAAGGTCGAACTTATATCAAAAGCATATGCTTTCCACTTCAAGCTTGTTTTCAAAAATAATTGGGGTACTCGCCAGCAATGGTGGGGGGAAATTTGGAAAACATCGTTGATTATGTATGGCAGCTAGTCACTCTTGAAAATCGACACTTTTTCTTCTTGTTGGGTTGGGACATCCATACATCGTCATTTGTCCTTCCACAGGTTTGGGTTGTCATTTAGCCTCATTTCATCTGATCCATGTTGTGTCCATCAAGCCTCTGATCCTTTGGTACCTGAATGCTGCCACCCTCCGGAGTCGTGTCGCTGACATGTTCAAGAGTATAATCCTTCTGCAGTTTACACCTTTGTCTCCTTCTTTGATACTCTATTTCACCATCTACCACTTGTTCCTTGTCTCGTGTCGTTGATGGCGGAAACATTATGGCCCTCCTACGACAGGTCGTCTCCTGTCAACGTCAGCTCATTATCCATGAGATTGATCCAGAGATCCCTTTAGTACCTTGGAACTTGCATGCCTCAATGGCAAGTTCTTCATGCCTGAAGGTCGACTTACATCATCACTCCCCGATTGGGTGATTCTGCAACTGTTCGACTTCAGTTCATTCTTCACACTTCGTGGATTGTACTGGACAGTACCTTGAGAGACATTGGCATTATTGGTGGTTTCTCTTGCACTTGTTAACAGTTTACATCATTGATCGATAATCAAGTGATTTTCTATCATGCTCGACTTCAACACCTCTATTCGCATGTTAGAATTTTTACTATGATTGGTTAGGTTCAAGACCCCGAACTCAGATCACACACGTTCGAGTTGTGTGGATTGATTCGTGATTACATGACTCATTGATGGATGGTTGCGACCATACCTTTATGATTATTATGGTCTCGTTAGCTGGATGGCTGCGTCCATACCACAAACAAAGCCTATATGTCTACGTCCAAGCCTAGACTACATGTATTTCACTATCAGAGATATCAGTTGTACTTGTGGCTACAGGTTCTTCTAGATGGTGTTCCAGCTCAGCCAGTTTTGTAAAGCATTTCACCCCTCCCACTCTCTCAGGCTTCATACTTTAGGGGGCATTTGTTACACGGTAATTTGTCACTGTCTTCACTCCCAGTCCATCTGTTGTGTCATGTGTCCAAGTCAAACATGCTCATGTTACACAAGTGCTCTCCTATGCTACCAATTGACCCACTTTTCCTAAGTTATCTACCTCATCACAGTTATTGGCTTAATAAATGCGCGGAAAGGCACTCCCAAATAGTACAACTGTGATGCCAGTGCAGAAGTATATCTGATTCCCATGATGGTCCGATTTCACATCCCAGCACGAGGTTTCTTATTATCTTTAGCGATGATCTGACTAATGGTGTTGCTCATTCACGATGTTAGTGCTGAAGTTCAGTTATGTACCCGCAATGACCCAGATTGTGCCGATTTGTTCCAATAGTTGGCCTTTTGGATGACTCCAGACCTGGTTGTTGGCCTAGTTTATGTCGCCCTTCCTTCCCTGGCATGGCAGTTTCA
>APFE030643604.1:0-17369 GCA_000404065.3 Pinus taeda
TGAATTGAAGAGACAAATATTTTGAACATTAAGCGTTTTGAAATGCACACTTTTAAAAAAGTAATGCACAACAACGTGCAGCCGTGTTTCAATAATATAAAAGTTTTAACATTTTTGTATTTAATTCTATTTCTCTAATCTTCATACATGTCGAAAACTAACTTGTATTGTAAATTTTTAATAGTGATTTATAAGAAATTAATTTCAGTGAGGTTTAAACATATGATTTAGATATGCAAGAAAGTTAGTGGTGTGAATTTTGTCCATTGATGGAGTGGCGATGATGAGAATATACTGGCATCTTTAAATTTACACTATCCGATCAAAAAAATTAACTAAGAACAAGATTAAAGTGCCCAGTTCCAATAAGGAGAGGACTCCCTCATCAGCATAATTAATAATACCGATTAATTGGCAAATGCTCTCAAACAATGTCGAAATTTCACCTTAGCTATCATGATACAACTCTTTAGAAAAGAAGCCCATCATCATTGGAATGTTGTCCCACCAAGAATTGTGAAATACTTGCATTCTCATCTTAAAGAGGTAAAGATACAAGAAAAAGGGGAAAACACGAGCTTACTAAAAAAAAGATGAGAAGTTGAATTGTGTCGAGTAGTAGTTAGTTTAGCTTATCGAGTGAATATGAAGTGATTAACATTTATAGCAATGTTAGGGTATGTTGTGTGTGTGTGTGTGTTGTGTGTGTATATATAATAATATATATATATATAATATATATATATATATAATAATATATAGTAAAGTAAAGTAAAATGAATATGAAAATTGAACAGTTAATGTCCATTAATATGTTAAATATTTAAATAATTATGGTTTGGCAACTTCCTTTTAATTAGGATGTTCACAGGTTGTCTTCTTAGTAGTGTTTCTTTGATTTGCTTTTGGATTTCATTTTCTTCATGCATTGATGTATTACTTTAAACTCAATATTTCTATGGTGGTTTGTCCTCTCACATATGACTACGCATTTAATTCAACTAGTTAGGCATCTATGTATCTTCATGAGTTTTGATATTGAGTATACCTATATTTGTTCCTTTTTCCACAACTTGAATTTTGACATCTCAATATTTCAATGCTTTAATCTATATAAGTTGTACTTTTTTTACACACTTCTTGTCATTCTTAATCTTGTTAGTTTGCATAAGTAATTTTTCAAGGTGTGAAATTTCTTCATTTTTATCTTCCATAGTTTTGTCAATTGCTTTTTGCCTATTTTGCATTGAATTTTGATTTTCTTTAATAATAACCTTTGATGCATATTTAAGGTTTTTTCATGTTATTGAATCTTATTGTGATGTAACGCTCTTGTAACTTTTTCATTTTCTTTACAATATCATTATAGAGTGAGCTTCCATCATAGTCTACTCCTCTCTTCCCATTTTAAAAAAATAGTTTGGCATGGAGAGACCAAATAGAAATAGTAGGAAACAAATTCCACACTTGTAGACCAACACTAAAATAATCCTATATACCTCCAAAGGGAGGGAAACATTGGCTAGACCTACATCAAAATGAAAAAAATCACATTGAATAACTGCTAGGGGTGTTCCATAACAGAGAAATATGAGTGAAAGATTCCGTAAGTTTGGTTGACTTATTACAATTCAGATAGAAACTAATATCAAGGGAAACAACATGAAACTCATAACATCAATTGTGAAGTAGTATGATATTTTTCTCTAAAGAAAAATGAAGTTCTATTGGGGTGTTTTGTAGCAGAGTCCCTAGTGCATCTATTATTACATTAACTCCATAAATAACTAGGGTGAACATGAATTTTTTTGACTTCTTTCATACCTCTAAGAACTCACACATTAATACTTCGGCCATGAAGGTTTTCTTGTCCTAGTATAACTTCAAGAGTTCTTGATTCCTGGTTTAGCTAGTGTAATTAGAACTAGGGTCCATGATGAAGGACAACATATTAGGATGGATTTGTTTTATCCCCTTGCCTTTTCCTCTATTACTTACACATCATATAAAACTTGTGAGGTGGAATGCAGGAATTCCTTAGCAACATCAATAAAATTTTCATAGGCCTTTATGTGGCATGGGGGAGGCTAAGTATATTTACCCTAGTAGGCCAAACTATGTATCACTCATGTATAATGCCGTATTTTTCTTCCTACAAGAAAATATTTAAAACTTCTTCTTTGTGTTTAGGATGAAATTTCCTAGTGCTTCATAGAACAATGACGTTATCATTAGAAAATAAAGTCTTAATGGTGAACCATAATTAACTGTAAATTGCTTATGTCTTAGTGTTTTTCAGTTCAAAATCTATCATTTCAATTATAATTCACTCAGGAATCACAAATTGGTTAGAACAATTGGTATTAACTTAAGTAATTTTCAAAGTAGGAGGAATAGATAATAATATTGTTCCATGAAGGCGTCTCCCTTATTTTAAATAGCAAAAACATATATTTTTTAATTTTATGAAATCTTTTATTACTAATTCAATCAATACGAGTACTCTAGGATTTTAGATATTATTCTATAATATTCCATTTTTTCCTAATAACATGTATTAGGTGATTGTATTCACAACTTTCTTTATGTCATCTCCTTCATCTTTCAAATTATAAATACTTAAAAAAAAATATTTGTTCTTCATACTCTTTCAATTTTTGAACCCTAAATAACATTTTAAAGTTATCTAGGGAGAAAATATGGAGAAGGCTACGTTGAAACATGTGAGGATTTATAAGAGTGGATGTTACACCATCGTGCAAAAAGTTTTTTTGTAGAAAAAAATAGAAGGGACTTTCACATATATCAAGTAATCCATTCAAGGAACTACATATACAAAAGAGTGACATAGCAAAATTCCTAGTAACACTTCAAAACCAATGAGGGAGCTATCAGTGAGGGAGTTGTCCTTGAGGTTGGTTGTGAGAAATATATATAGAAACAAAAGATAATTGCATGCCTATTGAAAGCCCCCAAAGCCAAAATATATGAAATCACACCCAAAAAGACTAGAAAAAATGTCTAACATATGGAGGACCATGCCCTCATTAAGAGTTTTCTAGGACTATGGCCCTCTTAATAGGCTCTTATGTGGTGAAGCAATGGAATCTAGAAACCTCGTGGGGATGTGTAGCTAAAAATGGGTTCAAAAGGCTTCTTCACAATTATTTTCTATAACTTGGAAGATCATAGTAGGATATTCCAAGGAGGCCTCTATTTTTCAATTCTATTTGACTATATTTATAGATATGGGAAGAGAAGTTCAATCTAGAGAAGGAACACTTCTCATGATTGGAGTCGATCAGAGCATAGGAAGTTTTCTTGATGTAATATGCATCGAGAAAAGTTATTTTATTACTTTATATTAATTCATCACTGAAAATTAAAAAGGATAAATGACATGATGTGCTAATGTAAATATTGTTTTCAAAAAATAAATATATAATAAAAACAAGAATTGTTTCTCGTGTGCCCATATTCTTGAAAATGTATTAAAGGAAATCATTTGATATTGGACTCTTAAATTCTAGGTAAACAATTGGAATCAATTATGCCCAAGAAGGTGCGGAAATAGAAAAAGGAAAAATCCATCCTTTTTTCCATTCAATTGATTTAAGGGTAGAGGAATACCACCAAGAAAAATTCTTGGCTCGAGATAAACGTCATGAGGTGGAACCTATAACAAAAGAACTGTAGCCAATAAACGTAGTTTCTCATTGAAATAATAAGACCAGTGGGATAGAGAATGGTATAGAATAGAATAATAGGAAGATGTTGCTAAAGGGGTTAAGGAGGTGATTTTGAAAAGAATTTTGTAATACTCCTCGACAAATTAGCTTATGAATTTTACATCTAAATATTGGTTGAAAAGTTAAAAGAAAAAAGACATCATATTTTGATGTAAATATTTACTTTTAAATAATAAAAGAAGAAATTGTTTTGATGTGTTAATATATTTGAAAATATGTTAAAGGATTTCACAAAGAAAACTCCAGAATATGCTTTGAAAACCCAAATTGTAGAGCATATTCCAAATTTTTCTTCTTTAAATCCTACCCACAAAAATTTGCAAATAGGAATTTTAAGGTTATCATGTGAGATTTAATTCCTAAAAGTTAGTAAAATAGTTTGAAATTAGTTATACTAAAGAAGGTGACATGAAAATACGAATAAAAATATCCTCACTTTTTCCATTATTCAACATAATTTAGTAGAGAAAAACCGCCATAATATTTCATGACTCGAGATAGATGTCATGAGGTTGAACCTGTACCACAGAATTGTGTGAGATAAAGATAATTTCCCCTCCATTGCTCAACCCTTCATCCTTTCAAAGTGGGCCCATCTACCCAGAAGCTCCTTTTAAGCCTTTTGAGCAAACTAAAAAGGAATGAACAAAAAATCTACACAAAACATGGAAGAATAAGATGTTTTCACAGGGATGGTTGCTTGTCATGAGTGATTTCACAAACATGTATTCCAAGAACAAAATGGCAAGCATGCTTGAGGAATATTGGTTAAAGATAAAAAAAAGGGAAGCTTAGAAAGAATGAGGAATACACTTGAATATTGATGATGAAATCACCTCAGAGACACCATTAGATTAGATACCCTTTGGAGGGTGAGGACATCAATGATTCAAGTTGCATGAAGAATGAAGATACATGTGGTGGACATGTCAGCACTAAAGAAGTCCATGTTATTAGTCACTACTAGTCCTTGTTATAAATGATAGTGACATGTCACGTTCTCATCATGTGATGATGTAGAACTCATAATGTATTGTGTAATCATTATAAAGAGAAATAAGTGTAAGTCCAAGAGTCATGTATGAACTGAAGAGTTGTGGATGTCCAAAATACATGTAATGCAAAAGGTCATATGTAATTCCAAAAGTCATTTGGAATTCGCAAGTTTGTGGAAGTCTAAAGATCACTAAAAGTTGGAAAGTCAAGAGTCACGAGGATGCGAAAGGTCACTCCTTAAGTTATAAATAGATACTAATCTATCATGTAAAGGAATTTTAACCTTAGCTTCTCCCACAAGGCATTAGAGAGACAAAGTTAATACTTTTGAGGAGCTAGTAGTGGCTCTAATCCTCCACTATTGGAGATAGTGATGTTAATTGTATTTGTGTATCTTGGGACTTTTTCTTAATATCAAAGCCTTCGAGGACAACACATTTTAACACATGGATTACTAATGGTTATAATACTATTATTTGAATGTCTATGGTTCATGTTTTCTTTCATCTGTACTAGAGTAATTGCACCATTTCAGTGATTTCAATGGTTACTTATTGGGAATGTGTTTTTATGTTTATAATGATCATCACATCCTTTTGAACTATTTCATTTGAAGATGAGACTTTCTCTTTCATGTGAGTCTCCATTAGGTTAGTACTATTAATTCTCGCGTAAAGGATCACTTTATTATCCCTCCTATAGTAAGATAACCTCGATACATCTATAATTGAACATTCATAAGGTGCACTAACTTGCTCATTGAAAGGGACATTTGTGCTTCTCTCTCACACTGACAAGTTAAATACAAGACATATCTTAAGGTAAATGGTATTCGGGCCTTATTCCGGACAGGACACATACACCAAACAGTGTGAAGTCTAGTTGGGACCTTATATAAAGTAGATCCCATATATTTTTACGTTATTTAGTGCCATAAAGATTCTAGCACTAGGAGGGACACCATTTTTTTATGGTTGATAACTTTGCACACTCCAACCATTCTTTTTCAGACAAGGCAGCAATATTCCAAGTGTCACTCCAACTCCTATTCCTGAAGCAGGAGGATGTTCTCAGCCTGGCCCAAAATTGACTTATGACGTTACATATGAATAAATCCATGTGCTTTGACATATAACCAATCGATTCACAAAGGCTATCTGATTAATTCCTGGAAAAAAGGATCTCCCACATTTTCCGAGGAAGAAATAAACAAATTGTATAGGTATATTAGTCTCTAGAATCGGATATTTGGTCTTTGCAACTCTTGAAGAGTTGGCGGAATCCATAGATGATACAATACATCAGGATCACCTTCTACCTCTTAATAAGGGGTATGAGGAAAATGTTGTTCTTTCTAGTGACATCTTTGATGGATTAGACGATGAAGGAGAAGAACCCTCAGATTATGATAAGGAGGAGGAACACAAAAATGAGAACATCATCGACTAGGATTTGGATTGGATGACCCAAGGGCCTCTTTCTCTTCGAGACAATCTTCATAAGATGCATATATATCTAGAAAATACGTTATCAATGTATGATTCAGATAAGAAGATGAAATAAGAAGATCACCTCGATTATTTTTACGCTCATCTATGTATGTTGGAGGTAAGGTATGATGATGTTTCTTGCAGACTTTTCCCTTATACATTATAAGGTAGAATAGAAACATGGTACCATATTGTACCCATCAATTCAATCCACACTTGGAGGGATTTTAAGAAGTTATTTATCGAGAAATTTGTTGATGATAAGAATCCTGCCACGTTACTTAAGGACCTCGAACACATCAATATGGGGGAAAAAGGGAAAGTGAAATATTTCAATCAAAAGTTAAATCGCATATTGAGAAAGTTTCCCCTGGGTGCATAGTCGCATGATTCAATCACTATTTATCATTACATAATTTTCTTGACCATCATCATTTCCTAATTTGTAAAAAGAGTCACAAAGGAAACATTGGCATTAAAATTTGTGGAAGAGATCGCAATTGAAAAGGACCCGAATGCGATTGGAGTTATTACGAATGATGATGAATCAAAATGCTCTATGAAAACAAGTAGGAAGTCACGACATTATTCTAGAAAGGCTAAAGAAAAGGAATCATCACACATCAAAAGTTTCACGAGGATGGTAAAGCAACTTGCCAATAGAATCTGGGAACTAAATCAAAGGTCAAGCGAGGCTTTTACTAGCAGCAAACCTCTCAAGTCCTTCCCTTTTCGAAGGAATAACAATAACACCAATAATCATCCCACCAATTATGCCTAGAGATTAAAGATTCTAATGAACATAGAAAGTATTGACATGGATAATTATTTCTTTCTCCATTAGGAATATGATTTAGAAAAGCCATGTCCTTAGTGGAGCCACAACATGAACACTATGGTTGCACACATTGTGAATTCTCTATTAGCAGATAAGTAGATGGAGCAAATAGAAGAAATAGAAGAACCTAAAGTAGCTGAAGACAAAATTATTGGACATGCAGTGAATTTATTTCACTATATTTACAATACTGACAAGAATGATACTAAAGAGGCACCACAAAATGAGGCCCCTCGTTAGAAGAAAATTGGTCAATAACATTTAAGGAGTAAAGGGTCCATATCTAAATGGGAATTGATAAGACAAAAATTAAAGGAACAATTTCTAAGAAGGATTTCAACACTAGTCAATCGTGCTCAGAAGGCACAAAGTAAGTATGCAAATGCAACTAGTTCTAATAACACTTCCTCAAATAGTAATAGTAATTCCACCATTCTGAAAGTTTCCAATAAAGATACTCCTCAAGACACTTCAACATTTCATGCTATAGGTGAAGATATTGACAATAACATAGTGGAAGATATGAAGGAGACATGATCCAACATTTCTATCTATGAGCTCGCTAAGATCACAGACTAGCATAAAATGATTGTCCAAAAATTTTCACAACCTTTGATGGGTGATAAAACTTCTCCCTCTGAAAAGGTGTTAGGTAACTCCTTTAGTACCCTTGAATTTGTAGTGAATGCTATAACACTAGAAATTAATGCTCTATGCCCTCCATTTTTGTTAGCTTTTGAAATTTTTAATTATAATGTCTAGAATTGTTTAGTCAACTTTAATGCATCTATTGATATAATGGTATTATCTGTTGCAAAGAAAATAAATGCTAAATGGAATAGAACCAATGCATAAATTATTCAACTACATATATCTCTTGTTTAAGCTATTGGTGAACTCAAGAATGTGCTTATTATATTATCAAAAGATGATTGAGTTCATTAATGTATAAATATGGTAATTGTGGACATACGAGAAGCCTATGGTGTACTTCTTAGTAGAGATTGGTCTAAAAGATTGAAAGATTATTTTGCAACAGACTAGTCACATTTGTGTCTTCCCTACAAGGGCAACAATAATTAGATTCGAGCAGAAAGTGAGCCACAGTGAGCCTCTTTATTTTTTTTGATCTAATATTTGGGAATTTTTTCCTTGAAAGTGATCTTGGGTGTTATAAGGCACATCCATCACGTGTTCCACTAGATACACAACTGGATCTCCTTCCAATGAATCATGTAATATAGGTGTACATAATAATAATAATAATAATAATAATAATATAGGAAGTAGCTTAGTAGCTCATGATATTTGGACTTTATATTTTGATGGTTCAAATATGCAGCTCGTTGGGTGCTCACAGACCCATACAATAAGAAGCATATCCTTTCATGACTTTTGGAGTTCGAATGTACTAATAATACTGTCGAATATGAAGCACTCATCCTTAGATTGGAAATGTCCATCAATTTGAAGGTAGAAATTCTCAAGGTAATTGGTGACTTAGAGGTGGTCACTCCTCAGGTATGAGATACTATAGATTGTGTCTCATTGTATCTTACAAATTACCAGAAGGAGGTATGGTGTTTAATTAATCATTTTAAATATTTCAATATTATTTGTGTTCCTAGACTTGGAAATGCCACAAAAGATGCACTAGCAAGCACAGTCGCTAGGATGTCACCATTGAAAAGTGGTTTTTCTATTGAAATTATGTATAAACCATCCGTGCCACAGAATGTCACTAACTTACATGTTTTCAATAACGATCAAAAAATAATGCACTCCATGTCTAATGTGGATGTATTCAAAGATGATGTTATAGATCAAGATGATCATGATTGGGTTCTGCAGGACGCATCTAATGCAATGAAAGTAAACATTGTGCCTAATGGTTCAGTGCCCCTAGAGAAGTTATATGACCTGCATAATCGATTTAGAGGACCAATGAACATGAAGACTCAGAGCTCAATGGTATCATTTGAATGAGTCAATATTGAGACCCAAGAAGATCTGAAGTATGTAAACCTAAGTACATGTTGTTCTCCACATGAACAACAAGAATTCATTCAATTGTTCAAGTAGTACCATGATGTATTTTCATGTATATATGATTATTTAAATACATATGACACTCATATTATCCATCACATCATTCCCATAAAATAAGGGGTATATTATTTGCAGAAGAAGCTACAAAAAGTTCATCCAACGTTGGAACCCCTTATCCAAAAGGAATTGAAAAAATTGTTAGATGATTGGATCATATTCAAAGTCAGAAATTCCACTCGAGTCTCCATCTTGGTCCTAGTTAGAAGGAAGTGTGGTGAAATGTGCTTATATGTTTATTTCGGAAATTTGAACTAGGCTTCTGATTAAAAGAACTACCCAGTGGCATTCATGGAACATATACTTTACACAATATCTAGTTCTAAAATTTTTTTGGTAATAGATGGTTTCTCTGGTTATAATCAAGTGCTAGTGGTAGAACTAGACAAATTAAAGACTACCTTCCAGACAAAATTGGGAACATTTGCCTTCAAGAGGATTCCATTTGGGCTTATAAGCTCTGGTGAAAATTTCCAAAGAGTGATTGGCATATCCTTCCATGCATTATATGTCACAAAGTTGTTGTTTATTTCAATGACGTTACTATTTTTTACGAGAAAATATCAGATCACATATGTCATCTAAAACAAATATTCGAGCAGTGTGAGAAGTATGGGATTTCCATGAATCCAGGAGATAGTGTCTTTGGTGTGTCCAAAGGGATCCTACTAGGGAACATCATTGAAAAAAGTAGAATTAAGATTGACTCTGAGAGGGTCAAAGCCATCATGCAGATCCCATTCATGGTAAATGAGAAGGGCATCTAGTATTTCTTAGGGAAAATTAATTTCGTGAGAAAATTCATCTCTAATTATGCTTAGATAGTTAATCCCATCTAGGAGATGATCAAGAAAGATGAAATACACAAATGGGATAAGAGGGAGAAGGATGCATTTGTTCATATCAAACAGGATATTGTCGATGCACCCACATTATTCAATCCAGATTATGGAAAATATTTCCATACCTATACGTTTTTTGTGGATTTGTCAATTGAGGTCATGCTGACCGAGAAAAATACTGAAGGAAATGAGTGACCTATATCCTTTATGAGTGTTATTTTGTACGGGCCACAACCAAATTATCCTGCCACTGACAAACAAATATATTCTTTATACAAGGTAGTTAAGTATTTGAGGCCATACCTTTTGAAATCTCACATAATCATATTTCTACCTCCTCTAGTAGTAAGAACATTGTTCATGCAGCAAGAGTTGGGTGAGAAGAGGGCTAACTAGATGACTTGTCTACAAGAATATGATCTAGAATTCAAGCCAACTCATATCATAAAGCGTCACAACCTATGTAGGCTAGTAGCTGAAGCAAGATATGCTACTGACAAGATCTTTTAGGATGGGACCAGGAGATAGAAATGTACAACATTGAATATGTTCTTTAGCCCAAGTCTATGACGCCATGCTATGTATATTTACAACAATTTCTGGAGCATGGCACATTGCCCACACACTTATCAAATAAACAGAAGAGGGAAATTTGTTTAAGGGCTCTATCTTATCAATTGGTTCACGAAGCGATTTTCGAGAAGCACCACAATGGTGTCCTGTTAAGGTGCCTTAAGCTGCAGGATATAGAGAAGGTCTTGAAAGATTTACATAATGGACCGAAAGGCAGCCACTATGTGGGTGACACTGGAACACATAAGGTTATGTGAGCTAGTTATTATTGCTCCACCCTTTTCAAGGATGCTCATGCCTATGTCTAAAAGAGCTAAGTTTGGCAAAGTTGTGTTGGTCATGATCAAAGGCCAGTGACCCCACTACTATCAATAACAATTGATGAGCCATTCCAACAATGGGGCTTAGATGTTATCAGAGAAATTTTCCCAATTCATCAAATAACCACTAACATATTCTTACAATGACTCTCAATGCTTAGAAATAGTTCCTCTTAGACAAGTAAATGATTAGGAAGTCATCAATTTATTGCAAGATAATATTATAACTAGGTTTGGTGTTCATATGCCACTTTTCTTTGATAATGTGTATTACTTTTCATCATTAAAACTTTATGAATATTCATTAGAAAAATATGATTGTATTGAAACATATACCGAATTATTATCTGGAGTGAAATGGTTTGGCTAAATCAACAAATAAGAACATTATAGTTTTTCTATGCTAGTCATTCATGTGTTATGTTAGTCATGTCGCATCATGTCTTGTATGTTGGTCATTGTACATAAATAATACCCTTGTGTAAAATTGCATGGATCAAGATATTTTGTGGTGTAATAAAAGAAAAGTGTGATAGCCAGAATGCATGGCTCTCTATTGTTCTCCTTTATTTGGGAAAATTCCATAGGTTGAGTTATGTCTAGATGAAAAATATGATTCATCCAATAGGAGAACCTTGAAGTAACCTATTAAATCCATGCCTATGCTAGTATCCAAACTTGTCAACATAATGCTTGTCCAATTTATTGGAGAAGGGATGAGGGGAAATATGAAGTGAGAAAACCAATATCAGAGGTCTTAAAACACTTCTCTAAAGGGGAAACCTCCTCTTCTCTCAATAAGTCAAGGTACCTCTTCTACCCATTGAAAATAATAAGTTTTGATGCATATTTCTTTTAAAATGAATAAATACAAGGTGAAATAAGAAAATAAAGGCTTCCTGCACAAGGAGGTGAAGCGAGTGACTTCACCGAGGTACTCTCCAAGATCACTGGAAATCAAGCAACTTTTTTGCTCTTGAAGTGACTCCACCAGGGTACTATCTAGGCCTGCTGGAAACAAAGCAACAGAAGAGATGAAAACTTGTACACTGAATTTCACAAACTCATCACACACATTTCCCTTTCCCATATTGAAACAATTCTAACATGGTGTATATTTTGAATGTGTCGAACCAAGTAGATAAAAGTAGAGATGTTATGTATAAAGCTGGGTTGAAAGGGGGAAATAAAGGAAGTCAATACTTCTTGAAGGTTTGACCATTGAACTGAAGCTATTCCTGAACAAAGGAGCTGATGTTTGCCCAATGTGTCACCAAGTTTTGTTGTTGATATAACACCCTCCAAAATTTCACTACATTTAAATTTTGTAGCCTATGACCATCGTCGTATCTATTTTCGATTTGATCATCAAATGTCGTCTCATGTTATCCTATGTACTTCAAGTGTCCTTCAATTTTATCAAGTCTCCTCGCATTGATTTGAACATCTTTAGGTGCATTTCATGGTTGTAACATCATTTTTGTTGTAAAACAACACGTTTGGGTCATAGTCACATGCACTTCATTCGTTGTACTTGGGGAATGTGTAAAAAGTGGTGTTTTGATGTTTATTTATCATTGTTCAAGTTTTTCTAATCTTTCTTGATGATTTAGTACATTTTGTCTAAAACTCATATTGTTCTCCCCTCACCCTATATCTCAGACATAGAAAAATATTTGGTTCAAATCCAACCCATTGAAGCAAAGAATGCATGATCACAGTATGAATCCTTGATGGGGAATCCTTGGTTTTTTGGAAGTGTGCCCTCCACCCTCCAAGAGCATAAATTGCACTCTTTAAGCATCTTTCCCTTTCATTTCTTCAAATTGTGCCCTTCAAGAGACTAGGACTTCCTTGAGTGCACTCCTTCAACTCGAAGAAGTGTGCCCTGCCTAAGCGTATGAGCACACACTTAAGTCTCTAATCCCAACCCTTCGACCTTCTACAATGCACCATGTGCCCTCTTAGATCGCTTCATCGCATGGGTGCACTTTGAAGACATGAAGCAACAATATTTAGCCTTCATGAGTGTGACATGCAACCTCCTTGACGACTTGAGCACTTGAGCATACCCCAAAGGCTTGAAGCCTTCATCCTTCAGCCTTCAAGAGTGTGCCCTGCACCCTCCATCTTCCACTTGATCACACAATGTACAAGGGAAGATAAAAGTATTCCCCTTCATCCTTCCAAATTGTGCTATGTTCCTCGTCTTGAGTGCCTCCCTTTTTTGAGTAAATGAGCATATTCTTAAGCTTCAATGCTTCCTCTTCTCAGTTCTTCAGCCTTTTAAAGTGCACCCATGCACCTAGAAGCTCTTTTTACCCGTTTCCAATGCACTAAAAATGATCGAACATATAATATGAACTAAACATGCTAGAATAGGAGATTTTAAGGCTCATGGTTTCCTTTCATGAGTTATTGTAGATACAAGTATTTAAGGAACACCATGGAAATCGCACGAGGAAGATTGAGCATAGAGAAAAATAAAATAAAGCATGGAAAGAACGAAGAATACACTTGAATATTGATGATCAAAGAACTTCAAAGACTCCATTAGATAAAAAAATCCTTTGTAGGTTGAGCACATCAATGATTGAAGTTGTATGAAGAACAAAGGTATATGTGATGGCCATGTCACCACTAAATAATTCCATGTCATGAGTCACTATTAGTCCAAGTTATCAAATATAGTACATGACATGTGTTGGAAATAATACTGAGAGGGTGGTGGGGGGGGGGTGGGGTGAATCAGTATTAGCAAATCAATAACTTTTTATTTTCATAATCAGGTTGATATACGCTGCTTCAGTTAAGGGAACCCACATGTATACGCAATTGTGTTTAATGCAACTAGCGTATATCCAGTAAACTGATGATTCAGTTAATCCATTATACGTTGTCCTTTAATCAAAGCATCAAAACTTCATTAATCATATAAACAGTAAACATGTGAAGTAAAATAGAACATATCATCACACATAAGAAGCACACATGAACACCATGATATAAGGTGGAAACCCAATGCGGGACAAAATCCACCTGCTGTTGTTTTCTTTAGGATAAGAAAAACCTATTTACAATCTTGTACTGGCGCAAACTCATAGCAATATGTAGGCACCCACCTACAGAAGGCTACAACCTTCTCTTGTTCTCTAGCTTCTACTCGAAGGGAGCTACAACCCCCTAGCTCTTGTACTAGCTAATATATTTACTAGTACGTAGGTGCTGGCCTACAGAAGACTACGATCTTATCTTTTCTTTCAGGGACCACATTTCATAAATTTTCAAACTGGATCCATCAATACAAAACAATCACCACTGCAATACAACCATCAACTATATCTGCAACATCAATCTTTGAATCACCCAACAACTGAATCACTCTAACCCTGTCATCAAAACACAGTCACCAGTACACAAAGCAGAACCCAGAACTCTGCAACAACCACCAGAACCAACAACAACCTCAAATATAAAATCTCATAATGTATAAACTACTTGGCTATGTCGAACCAGTGCGTATATGCTCTTTCACCATAGGGAACCGCGTACAAATTTGAAAAATAATTACTTATACCTTTGCTGCAATTTTCAACTTCAGCTATACCCAGAACATAAGATATAAAGGATAAGACATGCATAAGTATTAAGATCTATTCATGATCATACCATATAATGATAATGCATTTTAGTCTTCATGATCCCAATTCATCAACCCTCATTTTCCACATAGGTGCATCCTTAACAATGCATTACATACCCATATCGAGCATACTAGATCTCAGACTTCATTAGATATTCATCACTTGCACACTTTCCCTTTGGCCTAATGATCTTCTTCTCCTTATATAGGTTTAGGCCTCTCTCAATACCATGGTCCAAAACCACGTAGGAACAATACCTTGGACCCAATACCTGGGGTCAATACATCGGACCAAATACCATGGACTAATACCAAAATACCATGGACCAAATACCACAGACCAAAAATTCTTTTTCCAACATGCACGCACCTTTCCTTCTGTGAAAGTGTGTGTGTATGATATACGCGTCTTTGTATATAGTGAACATGTGTGTATACACAACTTGGTATATAGTGAAACTCTGTATACCTTACTTTCTTCATTATTGATGTTTACCTACTATACTATGATCTTCCATCTGAGAGAGTTGTCATCAAGGGAAACACTTGTGTCATAATTGTATCATAATGCCAACAATCTCCCCCTTTGGACTTGATGGCAACCACAAGTCACTCCCCCCCTTTTTCATCAAGGGAAAAGGGTTATGCTCCCCTTGAGTACATGTTGAATTCTCTGATATGCTGAAGTATGTTGTCCATGCTCCCCCTGACTGTAAGCAAGGTATGCAAAAAGATGTTCTACAAGAAGAACATGACTCTATGCATCATAAATGACCTTCCTATCATCAAAGACTCATACATACATCCATATCCTAATGAAGTGGGGATATACCAAGATTGACTCATCCACCCAACCAAGTGGGGATATACCAAATGTTTATACATGACAGAATAAGAACATTACATCATCCATCCCATGCATAGTGGGGAAACAAAATAGGTCGTTACATGACCTTGATAATAAAATATATACAAGACTTTTATAACAATGACCAGCAATCTAAACAAGACCATGATAGTCATCAACAACTATCATACACCATATATGATTTGCACGATAAGCATTTGACACCACCATCCAAACCTGTAACCTGCTATACCATTCTCTTGGCCAACCAACAATAAGTGGCAAGATGTATCTTTTAGCCACATAAGCATCATCACGAAAGACTTCTAACCATAATGCCGACAATGTATTATTCGAAGCATATGCTCCCCCTAAACCTGTGCCGATCAACATATACAATAACTGAACGATATCATACTTCTTTTCCTGAATCTGTTCTGCTGCTTTTTCTTTAGAGCTCCATATACGCTACTATGTAGCCTCTAACTCGAGTATATACACGACTTTGTGTTATACAGGAATAGTGTCCACACGGATGCTGCTATTCCCACTAAGATGGGTGGCTATCTTAGAAACAATCAAAGTCTACTATTGATTCCTTTTATGAAAATAGATGAGAGGAGAACCAAGAGGGCCAACCTGAGTCTTGCGCTCGATTCCCTCTCCTTCTTGATAGAGTTTTGCTGCTCGCTCTTTGTCTGTTCAGCTTCACAAGGACCTGTATAATCACAGCAACATACTAATATGCAAGAAACAAGGATCTAAATTCATAAATAATGCAGGATCAGATGTACATTAACCATATACAAGCATATATCAACGAGTACACTAGAATATGGAAGGAAACAAGAATAGCTTTATTCAGATAAAAAGTAGCAAGAGGATTACAACCATGAGCAGCTCTGACCCAGCATCATCCTCCAACTAAGAAGCCCTTCTTTCACCTCAAGCAAAGCAAAATCACCCAACACTGTGAATATACCCCAAAATATTAACAACACTTCTCTAAAGTTACGAAATTCCAACCTCTGGATCTCTATGATGAGGGATCCATATATAGATGATTCTAGAGAGGTGAGTCATCTTTGGGGATCTTGATTAGTGTCATTTCTCTGATAGTTCCTGCTTCCACTTGGAGAATGAAGATCTCTTACTCATCCTTGGTCGAAAATGGAGTGGCAAGTGTCAGAGGGGAAGCTTCTGGAAGATTCCATGATCTTCCACCTCGCATTTTGGTCCCTGCCATTTGTCCATTCCTGACCATCGCACCCTACAGAGGAGAAAAACAGTATGCATCGCACCCTATACATTGGGAAGGTTATATGCATCGCACGCTCTGCATGGAGCTTTCAGTATGGTCCAGTTTTGACCATTTATGAGCAATTTTCAGTGGAGAACTTTTGGGAGATGATGTAATCAGTTGACCTTGTTCCTTTAGGCAGTGAAGCAACCCTTTTAGGGATTAAAGAGACCTCAGTTTATGGACATTTGTGATTAGGGTTGAAGTGCCCAAAAATGTCTATAATAGTTTCCCCCTAAAGCATGAGGTCGTTAATCGTTTTTTATGTTAGGTGAAATGCTTTACTATGAGGATCTGAAGTTTTTCTGAGCTGGGAGGCGACCTGTAATAAGATGCAATACAATACATTATTTGACAACATTTTTTCATGATCTAGCTGAGGCGGGCATTCCCATGCTCAGCTTTATAAACTCATTTTTATGTACATAGGACAGAGGATTGTCTGTGTGACAGACTGATGTTATGGACACATCATCCTTTGATTTGGATGATCATCTGATCAGCAATGATGTACACTAGATGTTTTTATATCCCTGAATATATCGCAGCCCTCATGGATGAAACTAGATCCGGGGTCTTCAAACTCGGCCAATCTTCACTCGGAGTACAAGTCGATCCATGTGAAAAATGTTTTGGAGTCGAACATGGAAAGACATCACCTGATT